>JAACJT020007023.1:0-16980 GCA_009936485.2 Gymnarchus niloticus | reverse complement strand
GCTAACGGTAGATCTGGCTACATGGAGGACACAGCTAACGGTAGATCTGGCTACATGGAGGACACAGCTAACGGTAGGTCTAGCTACATGGAGGACACAGCTAACGGTAGATCTGGCTACATGGAGGACACAGCTAACGGTAGATCTAGCTACATGGAGGACACAGCTAACGGTAGGTCTAGCTACATGGAGGACACAGCTAACGGTAGATCTAGCTACATGGAGGACACAGCTAACGGTAGGTCTAGCTACGCGGAGGACACAGCTAACGGTAGGTCTAGCTACATGGAGGACACAGCTAACGGTAGGTCTGGCTACATGGAGGACACAGCTAACGGTAGGTCTAGCTACATGGAGGACACAGCTAACGGTAGGTCTGGCTGCAGTTAGCTGCGAGACTAACACTAGAAGCAGGGACCACAAGCTCACGTAGCACAATGCTAACCCTTGCTCAACCAGAAAAAGAACCTGAAGCAGCCTGGAGGGCCCTGGACCCCAGGGAGCAGTTAGGAGATAGGGTTTCGTCACAGGATGGTGACCCTGTCCCCCTCCGCTTCCCCATCACACAGCCCTACCTGGGAGGGTGCCGGTCTGCTGTCCTGCTGTGGTTCATTTCCTCTCAGGCTCTTTGAGCAATTTTGAGGTGGGGGGAGTCTGGGTTTTGGGGGGGGGGGTGCAGCTTGGACCGGATGGGCCTGTCACAGCACACGGCGGGGAGCGGAGGCACGCCTGAGTGGAGGGCTCAGAATAGGCATTACCCATCATGCCCCTGTACAGGAGTAAATACAAAGTACATGTTTGTACATGAATGCCAAATCACATGGGAAAACACCCAGATATGATTTAAACCTCTACATTCCCACGTCCACGGTTTACAAAACACCATAGATTTTTCACCACGTCCTGCAAAAGCTGACTATTTCAGTGTACAGCTCATCCACGCTGTCTATCTCTGTGCCACATCTGTACGAACGTAAACGCACGCTGTTTGTTGGACGCCTGAGCATTCCAACGTCAGACAGGGAGCAGGGAATGCGGGGGCCCCAGAGATCTAAACGCTTTAAAGAACACGGCTGCAGAAAAACTGGGTATGCAAAGTGTGTTAAGTGAAAGCTTCAGAGGCATAATGCAACACGAGCAGGGAGATGAAGGCACGGTGTGTTTTTTATTTGGTATAACAGCCCTGATTAGCCTTGGCCCAGGGAGCTCTGGCAGAAGTTGGCGATCCCTTCCACATTTAACCCCAAGAAAACGTCAGCGGAGAGCGGGGGCGCTGTAAACGTGCGAGGGTACCTGTGCGGCCATGCAGCGTCAAGGCAACTCTGGTCGGCTCTTTTTCAGTTTTGCATCAAGGCCCGTGAACACCTTCCCACCGGCGGCACCCTCTGCCCAAACACGCAGCTCGGCTGCGTGCCAGAAACAACGGCACAAGAGGCTTGGCCCCGTCGAGCATAAACATCAATTTGGCTGCACACATTTATGTGGAAAAACTCGGGCATGCATGCATTCGCACACCACAGCATGCATACCCGTGTGAGCACACACGCATGCCTGCATGCACATAAACATCTGTAAATAAGATCTCTGCAAGCTCTAACCCCGAACACACTGTAGACCCAAACAAAAAACACACCCGCGGTGACCTGAGATTTAAGGCTGTGATTTTTCTGCCATTCATCCATGTTCAGCTTCATATTGGCTCGAGACATAAAGTGGATCCATGTTGGGTTGAGAGCAACTGCTGGATAACCAGTAAACACCTCCCTTCACCGTTATAAACTGAAACTCATTTTCCCATTACTGTACGATAAACACAAACACACACACTGTGAGAGCATGGTATTTATTTACACAATCCCCAGCATGTATTAATCAGACCCCAGCAGACTGTTAAAAAAATAAAGCTTTGATCATGCTTGACATAGGAGACTTTCCCACAAGAAGCCCACGCAAAAGTGTCACAGCGTGCCTTCAGTTACACGCCTTCCCACCCAGCCAAGGGGATGCTCGCCAGTCCACCCTGATGCAGGACACCTCGACGCCATGGGCAGGAATGTCCCATCTCTATGGAGCTTAAGAGTCAGTCCTTCAAAGGGACCCTGGCATCTGAGGGTCTCCTGATTCCTTAAGACCAGTGCTGACTGGTTCCACAGGCCGGACCGGTACTCACGACTCCAGGAAGAAGCTCAGTTTGCTGTGCGATGGGATTTCAAATGACCTTCGCTACTCCCCACCTCAAGTGTGACTGACCTGTCCGTTCACACATTCAGAGGCCGTTTTCCCTGATTCGCTTCGCCCGCCTTTACCGTCAGTCTCACACCAACGCCTCGCCTCCCCACATTACGGCTCTGTCAAAGGAATTCAATACCAGTCAACAGGCAGCGAGGAGCTTCATTCAAGTCAGTCTCCGCGTCATCGCTTGGCAGCTATGTCTGAAATCAAGACACTGTCCGCGTTTACAAAGGTGCCATTCATTGAGAATTCGGGAAGCGTTTCGATGAAGCTTCTGAAAAACTAGTTTTAAGTTGGAACACGTGTTTTCCAGAACGCTGATCTCCTGATGGCAGTTGGGTGGGTGAGAGTTAAATAACTCTTTCTCTCTCTCTCTCTCTCTCTTTCCCTGCCAATTGTCCTTATTCTCACATATTTCACTTTATCTCCTACTCCCAAAACAAAGGTGCCTTTAAGCGATCAGACTCTGACAATATTTAATTAGCTTAAAACAAAGTGGAAATGGGCAACTCAGATTCCAGGGAAATTCCAGTCGGGGGCCAGATAAGAGAGGAGTTCAAGCCCATTTTGGCAGGGAATTTTAGAATGTTTACTCCATCACACTTTCCGTACCCAAAGATCATGTTTTCAGCCCACAGATATCAGCATGGGCACAGGGTGCTGAGACAAGTAGCCCACCCCCATCTGACAATGACAAAAGTGTTTGCGGCTATTCCTGCGAGTTTTAGTGCCCCGTGGGGGGTCAATAATCACTCGCGTGTCGCTCTCTCCACGGCACAACAGTGTCACGGTGTTTCATGCTGCACCATTCCACTGGACACGAATGAACATTCAAGCCACCACCCACCCCGGCCCGAGTCCCATTAGCAGGTTAAACATGTCACTTAGAGTATGCCGTGTGTCAAGTTATTACACCGCAGTAAAGACTCGACGGCCGCCAGGCCACCCAGAAGCGTTGACTCCGAGTTCCTCAGCAGGTTAGGCTCCCTTACCCAGGATTCCCGCACAATCGTCGCACCAACAGCACCTGCCGTAACCAAGGGGGACGCTGAGAGACCTGATTGGCCATCTCTAGGGTAGTCATGTGCACATGACGGGCTACACTCCACTTCTGGCAGCAACGCAGCGACAGCACCAGGAGCAGGCTGAGGTGGGACGAGGCTATACTATTGAAGAACAGGCCTGAGAACGCCTGGAATTTTCTGGAAGCCTAGAAGACTGACGGAACACGCTCTCTCCTGATGGGACTACTTGGATTCGACTGCCAGGCAGGGCCACAGATGATACCCGCTTGGGTCGAGCCCAGCAGCTCCTACACAGGGAACTGTGAGATTGGTAGGTGCCAGGGAGTGGGACAGAGACTCCGGTCGAAATCAGCGGCCACAGCAGGGCTAGAGTTCCGTCTGTCAAGGGACTGGACCTTTTTCCTGAACCCTTTCCTGTGAAGGGAGCCGGGCATTGCTTCGCGGCTCTGCTTCCAGCACCGGTGACCCGGTGACGTGACATGAGGGCAATCATGGCACTCCGTGCCCAAGTAGAGCCGGCCGTTCCACACGGGACAGAGCTCCAGCCTTCAAGATTAAGGGTTATGGTAGACTGGTCCACAACAGTATGTGGAGTATGAAGATTCAAACACAAACTTCGATCTGAGCCTTTCAGTCTGCAATCACTGCCTTGCGCCAAAAAAAAAAAAAAAAAAGAAAAAAAACAGGACTGGATCAAATGTAAATAAGTACACAACCCAAATTCCTCTCACACGCTCGGACAGGAGCTTGCTGAGCATTTCGGAGGTGGGTGGGTAGACGGGGGGGCCCCGTAACACTAGTGCCAAGGTATAACTCTTACTGAGCTCTTATAAACGTTAACACAGAGTTCTGGTTAGTTTAACTCCTCTCAGAGGGTCCCCAAGCCCACCCAGTGCCTCAGGCTTACGACGGGGGCTGCACAGGGCCGTTAAGAACACGAGGACACGTCACGGTCCTGCCTCAGCTGCCTCAGTCTCAGAAAGTGAGTCCACTTATAAATTCACAAACACTGCTTGCTTTCCTGAGCTGTTGTTTTTTTTTTTGTCTGGTTCTCCAGGAAACACCGCTTAACTTTACTGGTACAACTTTTCTAACCTTCTCTAACCATCGCTACGTCTTTCCGGCAGTGAAACCATAAATGTTTACTCTACTCTGGGCATTTCCGACACATACTGCAAAGTTATCGGCTGACACAAAGTACAGCTTCTCCACCATATCTCGACTCCGATAATCACTTCCAGTTCTGTCATTTTCTGAGCAGCCTGCTCCACCCAAACCTAAACGGACCCCACAAGGACGTCTTGACCCGAGCTCACAGCTATAGGAATATTAGATTCAAGACTGGATATGATATGAACGACTCTGTGACCGTTTTGCACGGATACTTGACGACTGTATATTCCGGAGTGTGGGAGAAATGAACACAAACTGCGGTCATCACATGACCATGCACATGTAACAGAACTGTGTTCCCTCAAGCAAATTTACTAGCAAAGTGCCTGTTTTGCTTGAAATTTGCAGGGGAGCTGATGCTAGACCTTACATCCAGAGAGCCCCCACTCAACACCACCCGCTCTCGGGACAGTCTCTTGCTCGGTTCAGTTATGGAGAACACATCTTGGAACCACCTGAACGGATGAGGAATCTGAGGCTGCCCATTGTCTTGCAAAGTGAGCACCTGCTTGTTGTTGTGGAGGTACAAGGCTGCTGGGAATGGAGCTGGGGGCGGGGAGGTGGGAGTGAATTTATTTATACAAAAGTCTGAGTCTGACTTTACACATGCCCCCACCGCTTCATCAGGGGATGGCGTGTGTGCCAGCAAATTGCCCGGAGCCTGTAAGGTCATGTGACTTCTTGTCTGAGGGCCAGTCAGACAAATACACACACACTGAAAGAGACACAAACAGACAATGACACACACCCACGAAGGGCTTTAGGACACACACATACAGACACTCACATTTCAGCGGCCGTCGATGAGCGATAACCGTGTTATGTACACAGGTGAGAGTATACCATTACACACAATGGCGGGGGGGGTGACCATTTACACAAAAGGCTCACTGTTCATGGATGAAATGAGGTGCCTTTTAAATCCACATGTCATCTAAGCGGCCAGAAGATGCAGACCCTTCTGTGACGTCAAACGTGCCTTTTCCACTTTTGGCACTCGGGTGCCGCCTGCTCACGGTTCTCTGCTTTTCCACTGTGAATTCCTTGAAGGTCAAACAGTTGCATGGTTTCAAAAATGACTCTGGAGCCCACTGCCCGCCAGCCACCCCTGGGACATGGAACAGGTGTCTGCTTTCCATCTCGGCGGAAGGTAAGGGATGACCGGAAAATCTCCATCCTGCAAGAACGCTCAATTAACCAACTCGGTAGGGAAACCAGCGGTCCAGTTGGTGGTGGTAGGAAGGTCTCTCTCCAGGGGT
The DNA here is from genome assembly GCA_009936485.2 of Gymnarchus niloticus. NCBI lineage: Eukaryota > Metazoa > Chordata > Actinopteri > Osteoglossiformes > Gymnarchidae > Gymnarchus > Gymnarchus niloticus. The sequence continues at coordinate 11,291 of JAACJT020007023.1, read as the reverse complement.
CTCTCTCCCAGCCCCTGACTGGTCATGCCTCATGCTGCTCCCTCTCAGTTGCACGGAAAGAAATGTGTTTTCCCTCAGTTGTCTCCAGAAACCGAACAAAAACACAAAATAGATCAGCAGGCCAAATCACACACCCACTAATCCTATGTGAAAGGGGGGCAGAGGGATTAATCCTCCACCTTCCTGCCGCTCTGGAGTGGATCGGAAAACGGGGCCCGCACCAATCCACCCGCCCTTTTCCTGCACCTTCCAGTATGCCTCTTCCCTGGGGTGGGGCGGGGGGTGTTGCTTCGAGTGGAATGGGATGATGAAAAGGCTGAACGAAAGAGAGCAGAGAAAAGGCCAAGGCAAGGCCTAGCAGCTGGCATACTGGTCAAAGAGCCGAATCCCACAGAGGGCAAGTCTGTTGCAGCCTTGAGTCAGACAACTTTCCTCACACCTTCTGTAGTCTAAGCAAGTTAAATGAACAGCTCTCTGGTTGTGCCTGCTGATTGACGTGCCACGACGAAGACTGCCCCAGAAAGCAGTGCCACATGTCGCACGCAGACTAGAGGTCCAGTTCGGAACCGGGCCCGGCGGTCTGCCATTACCTGGGGATCCCGCTGGACTGGGGCTAATCCTATTAAAACTTCCCCAGGGCTCGGATCAGGCTGGCCACACCACAGCCATGGGCCCCCCTTCCCCCAGTCACACACAACTCAGCTCACCTCAAGCACCCCAGCAGGGAAACAGCGCCACCTACGGGTGGAGGATCTGAAGCACTGTGTACAGATACACAAATACAGACCCGTACTCATTCTTGGCGATTACTGTTAATCTAAAGGTTTCAGCGGGTTCACTGTAACCTGGCGGCGCCACCATAACAAAGAAACAGCACCAGTAATCCGTGGAAGTGACTCAGAGATCGTCGCCTCAGACATCTGCCCACCATTCCCATAAGTCGAGCCAGGGGTCCAGGTGGCGGTAGGATAACAAACATCCAAATGAGCTGGGGTGGGACTGAAAGAGTTAAAGGCAGAGCCGACTTCGGACTTTGGCCCCGGTCGCTCGACATCAGAGGGACGCTGCCCCGTTCAGGGAAGTCGTTATCGGGGAAGGAGGGAGGGAGAGATCGCCCTAGCAGGTCGTTTTGGGCGGAGCTGTCGAGGAATACGGAGCACCCCGCACCTGACTTTGAACAACCATGAGCCGGGGGGGGTCAGATAAACACACCAAAGCTGTATGGCCGGCTCTTAGGGCCAATCCCATCCTGCCTTAAGCCCCACCATTCACACACATGCACACAGGAGTGACAGGCCTGAAAAGCATCTGTAGCTGAATCTTATGGACACGGTTCTGACCCTCAAAGCCACTAGGGAAGCCTCTCAATCTGGCAGTCACATGTCTCCTGACTCACCTAATGACACGTCTGCCAATTAAATTGAAACAAGACATTGAGATCATCAGGAGATCAATCGAATAGGTTCCGATTTGGGTCCGTCTTTAAGCTTTCCTTTTCTGGGTACTGACAGGTCATACTCACGCCTTAAAGAGCCTGAGCATTTAGTCGTATGACTAACTGTAAGCTTTAAAAGTAACGTTTAAAATATCGAGGAAAGCATTATGATGTCGACAAGGCCAGAGAATGATTAAGGAACGGTGTTAATGTAGAGTTTCCTAGCTACGTGTGACACCACAGGTTACTAAATAGAAAAACACGAGTTAAAACAGACCCCAGAAAAAGCACTGAAAAAACAAAAGATGGATAAATATTTTTGAACGTATGAAAAGTAACAGAAGACGGTAACCGTAGGACTATGGGGGAGAGACGTAAGTGAAACAGGTCTAAATAAATACAGCAGGAACTCAGAATTAAACAAGACCACATACAGAGAAGCACTTAGAGTGCCTTTGGGGTATCCTCTTTCAGGCACGAGCCTTAACCGTTTCTAGTGCCCGCTGTTCCCACCATCAGCTTCTGGGAGGTGGGGCCTCCTAGTCTGTCCCCCCCAGGACAGCTGCATCTGATGGGGTGAGGGACGGGGCCACCTCAGATGGCACCAGCTCTGGGGTAGGCAAACCCTTGTGGGCATGGACGGATCTGGTGCTGCTTACAGTTCCGTTCAAAACGGGCAGATTGAGGGCATGACCAGGATGAACGTCACTTGACCAGGTTTAAAATGAGAGCCACATTATTTTAAAGTAATGAGGCCATGCGGGTGTGTGTCATCCGGAGGGCGTGTCCTCCATCATGTGTCATCCGGAGGGCGTGTCCTCCATCATGTGTCATCCGGAGGGGGTGTCCTCCATCATGTCCCATATCTGGTCCAAATCTGGTCCAAAAATGTCCAAAGTTGGACACTTTTTCAGCTCTTCGACCCCAACAGCTCCTGGGGAGCAGTGACAGGATTTCTGTCAGTGGGGGGTGGGGTTCAATTTTTTGCGTATTTAAAGCATGCGGACAGAGAAGCTGTCCAGAGCAGAAACTGGAGATGGTAGTTTTTCCAAACCCAAACACACGTGAGCTTTGGGGTGGTGACCATGACTGCCAAACACCCCATGTTTAGAGCTGAGATTATGCAAACCAGTTAAATTAAAGCTGAACTGAAAGAAAAAGAAACCGCACGTTAAACCTTAGGCTGCTTTTCTGTGGACGGCCCATATCTGCATCCATGGACGTTATCAGTCCAGCCAGTGTCCGCATCTACGCTGCAGGATTGTTGATTTTAAGCACTGGCCCCCCCGCCGTGTCCTCTGACGCGTTTTATCAGAGCGGAACAACGAAAGCTGATTATTGCCTGCCTCGACTCTCGTTTTTTCGTGGCAATGACGAGGAGCGCGGGATCGCATGCCGCTCTAAGGGGAAGGACTGAACAACAGAAGGCAGAAATAATACAAAGCAGAGGAAGGACATCCGGGATCCTGGATGTCATCCTGGAAAGGCATCCTGGGCAGGCCTTGTGTCACCCCTGGGGTGACAGTTACAGCTGTGTGTCCTCCTTCCTTTCCAACACCACCCTGGGAACACCTCCACCCCAACCCCCATCACCTGTGCCCAGGCTCACGTGACACCTACTTGAATTTCCCCTGCAGCCCCCCAGCACACCACAGAAAGGCCAACATCATCCATCCATCCATCCTGCAGTCAGCCAGGGTCCTGTAGAGAAGCCCAGACCCGACCAAGTGATCATTTGCAAAGTGACTAAAGGAGTATCATTTCTGAGGCGGACTTGGTCTGTAGACGGCATATCAGAGGTGAAGTGTAACACAAATACACTGAGCAAATAGTCTTTACACTCCTACAGAGGGAGTAGAAAGTCAGACATGCTGGAACGTTCAGTCCGTTTTATTGAAGTTCAGGCAGGGTTAATCACATCGGCATCTTAACAGAAGTAGTGGGGGGCTCTTTGATCTTCAAACGGAGAAAGACCATAATAACAGGCACGATAATCAGATAGCAGCTCACTGCTCCTTCCGATGGTCGCGTCCTTGCTGCGCCGAGGGGCCTCAGTCTGAGGCATTTCCGTGGAACGTTGCTGACGCCCAGTGGCCACCTGCACACTAGCAGCTGTGCTTTTTGACGGAACGGCGAAGAGCACGAGGACTAAAGCGACGTTGTCTCCCTCCAGTTTTTCATGCATGACAAAAACATGAACGGCTGTTGTGTTATATAACTTATACGGTTAAATTTAATACTGAGAAAGACTGAATTGACTCTAAATCTCATACGATGCATGAACATTCTGTATTCATTTGCAGAGAAAGATGACTGGCTGTCCAGTTATTCATACCACACTCAGCTGGGGAAAAGAGGCAGGTCATGTATGCCAACTAAGAAGATGGATTTTTCACTTTAGAAGAATAACTCCATAAGCCCTTGAAGCCATTCAGCAGCCTCTACTGATGACTGCACACTAAATTCTAATTTTATCTTCTATAGATATTTCTATAGATAATTTTATCTTCTATAGATATTTGGTCTAGTGTAGGCCGTTTGTTATTTTGAGCTACCGTGCATAAATTAAACAATACACAATAAACAAATACAAAACAACAACATTAGCGAAAACACACACGGGAGGTGGGATTCGCACCCGTGACCCTGCAGGCTGACATCTTACTGACTGAACTACAGTGCCTCCCTCTGCTGATATCACAGCTGTGATTTCATTACATCGGGGCTTAAGTGAAGCCTGCACGCCGACAGCCTGGACGGAGCTGCCGAGGGCGGCATGGCAGCTAAGACGACAGTAGCACTTCTGTCAAAGCAGGAACAAGCTCCTGCTTGTCCTCCGCCTCATTTATGCTTATGGACTATTTTCTCTGGCAAAGGCATGAATTTTAGTGGATTCAGACCACGGCCTACTAGGTTCTGCTTTTTTACGAGTAAAATTTCAGCTAAGGAGTTGCTGTAGAATATATTTCTGCCTCCAAAGCCCTAATTAGGATTTTACCCATAATTCCATACAAGCTACAGTCAGGGTTAGTTTCTGGAAGGCTTTGTGCAGGGCTGTCTCTGGTTGGCCTGCTGAACAAAGTCATATAAGACGAGACCTGGTGCTGAGATACGGGCTTATTCACACGTTTCCTTTTTCAGGGTTAGAGGGAATGGTGGGCTGGTGAAGGAAGGGCAGATTAAAAAAAATGTGCAACTGGAACATTTTGGATAAAGAAAAGTGCTGATTGGTGTGAATGGGTACCTGGGCAAAGGGTGGCAGGACACCAGACCCTGGTTTATACAAGAATTAAGGAGAGCCAGGTGGAACTGACTAAACTACCATAAGTCAGGTCACCTGATACCTCCTGCCATGACAACCAGCGACAACACCAGCCCAGTCCCCCCACAAATACTCTCAGCATCTATTTATTCATCATCCAACCAGTCGTCCAGTAAACAGGCTGGAGGGGGTCACCTGGAGCCTAACCCAGTAAGAACAAGGCAGGGGGACACAGTGGATGGGAAGCCAGGCCACCACGTGATGGACACACACACACACACACACACACACACACAGGGAAATTTAAAGACACCATTTCACTTAAGTGCATCTTTGGGACAGAAAACCCTGAGAACTTAGAGGAAACTTTGGGGAGAAAATACAGAGCTGGGGCTGTGAGTGGAACCCCAAGCTCTAGATGTGACCCACTCTCACTGCATATCTGATTAAAACATATGACCACTGTAATCGAAGGAAGACTGGGTGAGTTGTCTGGGTGCAGAAGGCACTATTTCACACTGCAGTGAATGGTATGAAGACACCAGGACTTCCATAGCAAAGCTGCAGTGAATTTACAATCATCGGCAAGATGAGCCCTATAGGAATGTTCTGCAACGCAGGTTGATCATAGCTGCCACTAGGGGGTGCACATGCATTAGACCGTCCAGGAAAGAAAATGCACCACCTATTGTCACCACAAGATGGTAGCAGAGACTAAAATGAGTGTTTTCACACCATGAATCCTGGGTAATTCACAATACCAGGTACGAAAAACTGCTAGTCCCAACTACAAGCTGTAGTGACATTTCGGCAAGAAAACTCTGAAAGTACAGTGAAAAAAAATTAGTATGAAATGAGGATAACAGGGATCACAGCTGTCTTCCCTCTAGTGGCACGGCATCATAAACTGCCCTGAGGTTAGGTCACACACACTGCAGGACCCTACCAGATTTGCTCCCAGCTCCAGTCGTGAAATTCAACCATGTCTGAAACTCTACAACTCGTCTGAAGCACAGTCAGGGGCCACACACTAAAGTGTGTGCCCATCAGACGTTACACGATTGCCTGCACCAGCTAACCAACTGTCCCAAAATCAGCAGACTAGGACCAACTGATGCAGACTCTCCACGATTGTGAATCAGAACTAAAATCGGCGTAAAAATCGCATAGAAGAACCCCAGCCCAGAAGAACGTATGACGATGCCGGGGAGAAAAACTGTACATGCGATAAAGAGAAAACATGGCCCAAGCTTATTGGTCCTAGAGGTGGGCCTGGGTGCACGTGGACCTGTCTGTCATTGATCCAGATCACCAGTCAAGAGCCACAAATGTTCTTTATTTGGGGAGAAAAATGGCAGGAAATGCAAGGCATAGAAAAGGAAAAGCAGAAGCAAAATGAGATGGAAGAGAGCCTAACTTCTCCACCAAGACGCACAAATGCCTCCCTGCTCCAAATTTGGACTTATTCTCTGAGTGGGAGCTACAGATGAGGAACACCAGGAGACTCACTGGATCCACTGATTCGTCTGCATCACTCGCCTGCCGATAAGGTTAGGAGAAATGGAGAAATTTCCACTTAAGCTGCCCCCACAGAGTTAGCAGTAAACCACTGTCCGTCTGTTGACTCTAACAGTCGTGTGGTCGACAGGCATGGTTCACACCTGAATTTTCCCATTGAGTAAACGGCCCCCCAGCAGCTACAGAAGGTGTCCCGTGAGCAGAGGGAGGTCCGAGCTCCTCAGGACACTGATGGGCTGTTTTCACTACAGAGGGGTTAAACGCAGGCATCCATTGGTCACGGCCTCATCACGCCTCCCAGCCTCATCCCATCCTATCGCCTCATCCCTGCTGACTGCATCTTACCATCAGTCCGCCTAATTGTATCCCTCTGCCTCATTCCGTCCCCCCACTCGATCTCATCCCTCCGCCTCATTCCGTCCCCCCACTCGATCTCATCCCTCCGCCTCATTCCGTCCCCCCACTCGATCTCATCCCTCCTTAAGGTCCCGCTTTTGCCACTTCACAGTATAAAAAAAACTTGCTGGTTGTTTACATTCTGAACACCACAGAGTCGCTGGCAGTGGCAGGAGACGTCCGTTTGGAAACCAAGTCGTTTTATTGCATTAGCCGATGAACTGTTCACTGACAGAGATAGAAAAAAAAAAATGCCATAAAGCAGCAAATACTCAAGTCGGCAACAGAGAGCAGAAAACGAAAACATTTCCCATAAATCTCCAAAACTAGAATATTTCACACAAACACCAACACACCTTTTGAACAAAGGTGCCATTTTCCTCAGGAAGGGTCAGCAGTTCACCCCATCAGTCCGACACTTGTTCTTGGTCAGAGCTGCCCCCCCTCGCTGCTTTGCCGCCGGGACCCCGTTCCCTCCAGCCCCCCATACCTCAGGGACAAGCTACTCTTTGTTGCCCCCACTGCTAATAAATGGCAGGCCTCTCCTGATCCAACACGCTTTAGCGCTGTGCTCAAGACAAGTGGGAGAAAGGAGAGGAGGGGTGAAAATAAATAAATAAAGGCGAACGTTTCCCCTCCCCTCGGCTGTGGCCTGGATGTTCGCTTTCTTCCGCCGGAGATCATCGAGGGAAGTGAAAGAGAATCATTGTTAGGGGGGAAGGAAAAAAAACAGTTTTCCTCTGTTGCACTAACGGTGAATTGCAGTTTTCTTCTGAATAGACTCTTGTTGTAGACCCGCAGACCACCGTGGACGTCAGGACAGACTTACGGTGGCCGCGTCGCTCCAGGATTCTGTTGCTTAGCTGGTGTGCAGGAGTTCGTATGCGTGCACCTGCGACGGGTACTTGCGTCGAAAGCGGTAGGCACAGTAAGCCGCATCATTAAGCACAGGACATCTTCGAGATGACAGGAAGTGTGGGCGGGCTTACAGCAACACCACTGAACACAACAGGGGGTGGGGGGCTGAAGTTCAGTATGGGGTCCTCAAGGGTCTTTGGATCAGACCAACCTGCCTACTGCCAGTCACATGCCACTATCTAAACACGATGATATTTATTTATGCTCCTGTCCAAAGTGACACGCAAGTGAGAAGAGGTAGATTCAGAGCACAGAGTCAGTCAGCATCCCTGGAACAGTCACAGTTAAGGGACTTGCTCGATGATTACTCTACTGGCCAAGAGATTTGAACCAATGACCTTCCGGACATGAGCACATATCCCAAAATCACTTTGTTACATACACACCACTAACATGCAAGATGGGTATGGAGAGACATGGCAGGCATGTCCACCTAGAGCACGGATGAGGCGAGTTGTCACTTTCCACACACAGCAGAAGCTGACAGCTATCCCCAGCGGGGACCCAAAAGTTCTGGGAATAACGCAGACACGGGGCAGGAACATAACACAGAAAACCTGACCGAACAACATGTGGCCACATGCGAGTTCGCACAGAGGAGAAGGACATCCATTTCCGGGATCATGCTCGTCACAGCCGTGGATACAGCGACACAAACTGTCGTCGTTTTCTTTTGTGAGGCGAGGATGAGGACGAAGAAGACAGAAAACCTCGATTTTTTGTCAGGGCCCGATCCCTGACACAAAGTCAGCCTTTGTCCCCCTGCACGGTGGGGAGTCGGGGAGGGGTGTGGGGCGGAGGGGAATTCTTCTGTCTGGGGGGCTCTGGCCAAGTTTATTCGACACTGCGGCTCCTTTTGTGAACCGAGTGTCCGACCGTCAATAGCCATCCTGAGAGTCACTTGCCGACAGACAGTGGGTCCCTCTTCAGAGGAGAAAGAAGGGCTTGTTCCATGAAGATTTTACTGAAGGCTGGAGCACTGGGGGTGGCGGAAAGGGTGTGTGTGTGTGTGTGTGTGTGTGTGTTTGTGTGTGTGTGGCAGGAGAGTCATTACGGGCACACGATATACTGGCATAGAGGGGCAGCGTCTTTGGTCACAACAAGAGCTGGAATTCCTTAACTCCAAAGAATGGAAAGAACGTTGGCTTGGGGAGGGTCACAAATGGGGTACCCTAACCGGGGCAGCAACGTCCAGCTGGGAGAGCTGTTACTAAGCGGCCACCTTGAAGGAGGCACTCTACATATTTGGTGACATCAGACCCCAAGGCAACAACGTCAAAATCTGGGTATGCGAGGCTACCTCCTGGTAAACCTGAGGCGTGAAATGACCTAGTACAAGCTCCTGGTTTGTGGAGGTGGGTCCATCTCACCTCTCCACCACTTTACAGCCTTACTAACCCCAGCTATGTCCAGCATGGGCTCCTTCTTTCCTTATTCCCATCATGCCTGCATGCAAACCTAAAAGCCCACCCCTTCAGACCCACGGCAATGAATCCCCTTTCTGGCCACCCCTACCCTCAGACCCAAAGCGCTGAAAGGTGCATTTAGCGTTCGGGGAGTGTCGTCCAGACCAAGACACCGGAACGCTAGCACTGGAAAGAGAACCGTGTAGAGCCAGCGTACCACACACACACAGTCCAGTAGCACTTAAAGTAAAATGACAATGGGAGAATAAACATTAGGCAAACCCAACTTCAACCCCTGATCGTCACTGTGCTCCACTTCACAGTTAGTGTTTTTCCTTCAGGTAACAGTAATGACAAGCTACACTGGGACTGCATGAGCAGAAAGGAGATGAGCGGATTTAGAGTATAAAAACCACAAATAACGATTCCTTCAGGTGACCTTCTCGGAAGCCGCTATCTACTAGAATATTCCCAAGTATCTTCCTGTGATACAACCTCACGCACCAGAATGGTGGAGGAGAACCAGGCTCTCAAAACGACATGTCACTGGTGACTGAAAGGCGCTCGAACACACACACACGTCCATATGTTATGTCCCGCTGTGGGCCACACGTTGCACAGAGATGTCACAGAGGGTGTTTAGTCACAGCTGAGTAGCGTCACCCCGGGAGGTGAAGAGCCTCTGGCCGGCTGGATTCACCCCCGGGCCCCGGGCCCCAAAACTCGGCGTTTCGGAGCCAAGTACGCACTTCAGCCGTCACTTTTCCACTCCCCGCTAATTAAAGCAAAAGAGAGAGAAACGTACAAAAAAAAAAAAAGAACGATTTAGAACGCAAAATATGTCAGAGAGAAATATAGATATGCAACTTTAGTACCAAATGTGCAGGGTTCAGGTGACTCACAGCAGAGTCAGGGAACATGAGCGTTTATTAGAGACGAGACATAGGAAATATTAACTTAATGAGGTGTATTTTGTAACATCTGGACAGCTGCACCGTGTGACTGGCCATTTTTATAACGATTAAAGCGACTCGTCTTTATAAAGGTTTTTAATAGCGAGCCGGATATGATGCATCCTACAGGTAAAATAAACCTGATCAGCAGCTTCAGGACAGAAAAGAAAGAAAATAAATAACTTAAGATAAAAGAACCTTATAGCTGGCCCTGTTTCACGGGGGGGGGCAGTGAAACACAAGGGGACGGTAAGTGGGCTTATTGTAGGAGGAAGACCAGCGTCCACCTCCAGCACGCGTCCATTTCACTCTTCCTCAGCCTCATCACCAGCAGGTTTCCTGGAAGTGACTTCACAAATGAAAGTAAAGCAGCAGCTCGAACAGTAAAGTTGATGTTAAGAAGGGTACCTGTCAAGGAGCATCCCCCCCCGTCACTTGACGCGCATCATCATGCCAGGGTGATGGAGTGTAGGTGACCAGGTTTAATCCCCTGGATGATGTCTGCGTAATCCACCATAAGAGACCAGTTACGGTTCCACGGCAAGGAAGATGAACCATGTGGGTATCCGGAGTGAAACAAGACACACACTGACACAGGGGCGACTGTGTGACATGAACCTGTCGACAGACGGTGCCGTCATACAGAAAAACAGCCTTCTTTCCGGAGAGATCCATGTGTCAAGCTGTTGGACCGCGGGTTTCCCCGTCACCGCATAAGGACGTCCACAGGAGTAATCCACCATCATGCCAGTAAAGCATGATAAAAGCTGCTCACTCTTCACTTCACGTTTCTTACATGTGAAACTTCACGGAAAGCTGAAAACATCTTAATTCCAGATGTTGATGGCGTTTCCCCCTGCGGTCATTAGGTATCCAGTACCCAGTGTGGTAAATCCACCTTAAAAGTCCCCCCCTCACACCCTGACTTGTAACAGCTGCTCCAGGTAATATAAACCTAGGGAGAGGAGCTGCGGAGGTGAAGTCGCAGCCTGCTCCCGCCGCCTAGTGTAAGTGGAGCCGCGCAGGGGGCTCCCGCGGCACGGCGCTGGACCGTTGTACCCCTTTCGCAGGGGAGGGTCACCTGACGCGCGCCGCAAAGCATTCTGGTCGTTGAAGTTCATACTTGGAAACGAGGACTCGGACTTCTGACATGAGCTTAACATGAACAAAATGTACAAGCTTACAAAGTTTATGTTATCCCTCTCTCCCCTCCCTCTCTCTCTCTCCCTCCCTCTCCTTCTCTCCTCTCTCTCCCTCCCTCTCCTTCTCTCCTCTCTCTCTCTCTCTCCCTCTCTCTCTCTCCCTCCCTCTCCTTCTCTCCTCCCTCTCTCTCCCTCCCTCCCTCTCCTTCTCTCCTCTCTCTCTCTCTCCCTCCCTCTCCTTCTCTCCTCCCTCTCTCTCTC
>JAACJT020006769.1:0-50061 GCA_009936485.2 Gymnarchus niloticus | reverse complement strand
CTCTATGGTATTGGCAGTCTGTATCGTATAGCCAAGGCCTCTCTCTGTTTCTCTCTATGGTATTGGCAGTCTGTATCGTATAGCCAAGGCCTCTCTCTGTTTCGCTCTATGGTGTTGGCAGTCTGTATTGTATATATTCAAGTTTCCTTCTCTTTCTGTCTTATTGTAGTCAATGTCATATATCTATACATCACCTCTGTCTCAATGTCCAGTACTGCCAGTCTAATGTATAAGTAAAGGCTGCTCTCTATGTCTCTACCTGGAATTTTTTTAGCTTCAAGCAATGAGTATTTTTGAAGCAATAAAGCAGAAAGTTTTCTTTGCTGTTTTGAGACAACAACATCATCTGAGTGTGCTAAATTAATTAAAAGATGCGATAGCTGTTTCCAATGCCATTATCAACGAATATGTGAAGGGAAAGTCAGACGTGACTCACGCCATGCATTTTGCTTTCTATCCTGCACCTTTTGAAACTTACCCTAAACCTTTGTCCATTACTTATTGCTGGGAAGGAACTATGAAAAGTAGGACATGTGAAAGATTAAAGAGGCTCGGAAGATGGTACTGTCGTCAGAACCTTTTATTTTTCCTCTAAAGCTATGGAAATGAAGGACAGACTTCGGAAGGTGTAACAGGAATTATTTTGACTCTTGTGTGACTTATTGTGGCCTCTGATTTAAATCAATTTATAATTTAAGTTTTTTTTATCTAGCAATATTTGTTTATTTACTTAGCCTCCTGTTTTCTGCTCCAAAAATGGTTTAAAAATAAAAGCTTTAATACAAAGAAAAATCCTTGTTGGTTTGTGCTTAAGGCTTGCCTGTCAAAGGCAGTCTTCTTTAAACTAAAACCTGAGAGTTCAAGGTGTGGGAGATCTGAAAACCTAGCAGGCAGAGGGCTCAAAAACTGCGGTTTGTGTGGGATACTATTCAGTGGGTCCTGGATATGCAAAGATGCAGTATTCGTGACAAAGTGCCACAGACTACAGTATGCGTCGCATGTAATGTCATGTGCATCGCATGCAGCAGGATGGAAGCTCAGTTGCCTTGGGAGGGTGGAAGGAATCGTCCTGCTGTTTCCAAGGTTCTTGGAGGAGATAAACGTAAACACCAAAACAAGTGGGTGCTGGGGCTAATTTTCACTCACAGCGGTTTCCAAGACACCGCGCCCGACAGCGGGAAATGCTGCAGCAATGTTTTTGCTACGTTTTATTTCCGCTTTACCTGTATTGATTCTGTCACCGGTCCAGAAACCAGGCGTAGCTCACGGGGATTATAGGGGAATTTACAAAGCAATCATGTGTTTCTCGGGCCCTCCCAGCAAGTTGCTTGGGAAACAGACACTTCACGGCTAAGCGTCAGTCATCCGCACAGCTTGGTCATGTTACAGCGTGAATGGAGACGGCAGGTGAATCTTCATTTTCTTCTGTGCGCTCAGAGGAGAGTGCGTTGAAGCAGATTTATACTGTAGCGAGCGCACGCTAATATTGACAGGTTTTGATGGCAATGTGTGAACCTCTGGAGGATAAATTGCTTTCATTAAATAAAACTGCTGTGTTACAAAGTGGATGTCACGCAACTTAAGGATCATGACTATGTGTTGTTGTAGGACACTCTGATATGCCATTAATGACTTCAATTCAATTATATTTTATTTAAATAGCACCTTTAACAAAGAGCATTGTCACAAAGCGCTTTACAATGCGCCCAGGGTCCCTAGAGAGTAAGCCAAAGGCGACACAATATAACACAACAATGAGGTAGAACAGTCAGATACAGAGCAGTACATTGGAGGCGGCAAAGCTCAGGTGAAGCCTCGTAAAGCTTTAAGTTCAATAATGCGAAGTGGCCCCCAATTATTTTTGGCTAACAGAGGGCACCTGCTTTAACTTAAGGTGTCTACAACTGATTCACATTTTAAAATGCTTTTTTTTTAACCAATAAAGAGAGCAATGAATTCCTCTGTATTTTCAAAAGAAACCAAAGCAAATGGTATATTAGAGAACAGTGTAATTCTAACTTTGTATAGCAGAGTTACACTACAATACAGCACTTTGAAGTCTGAACCTCTTGACCTGCGAATGAAGTACCATTTCTAATAGGTGCCCTGAGTACAATGTTGAATTACCTACAACCATTCCTAGAGAAAGTGCAACTGACCAGATGGGTTTATCCATTATACCACTGAATAATATGATAGAGATGCTCAATTTACATACAGAGACAATCTGATTTTAATAGAGCCAAATACAGATGGATTTAGATTACATACATCCAAACAGCTATCCATAGATCAATCTTCAGACCACTTCTTCTGGTGAGGGTCATGGTGGAAACATGCTGAGCAGGTCAGACTTGACATCTATTTCCAAGACTCTAATTCAATCTGCAGGATCTCCAGATGTTCCCAAGCCATCTGGGAGATGTCATTTCTACACTGTGTCCTGGGTTTGCCCCAGAGCCTCTGCCCATTGGCTCGTGCCTGGAATCTTGGGAGCCAACCAAGTGGCATCCTTATGAGGTGCTGACCCTTCTCCATAGGAAGGAAGTGTCAATGTGCATAACAGTGCATGTCTCACCATGCCTACCTCTGCAGTTTTCTCACATTTATGCAGCAGATTGCTATATACATCCTGAGTATTCCTCATGGTCACATGACAGGAAGTCTGGCCATGTCTATTTGATGGTGTAATTCTGTTTTCTTGGCATTAATCGTTTTTAATTATGACCTTCCTGTGGATATGGTAGGAGAAAAGTCACGTGCATCCCATGATTCTGTGCAGGTAATGAGATATTTTTGGCCACTTCACTTCAAATGAAATTTGTTCTCACTCTCACAGCATTGTTGAATGCTAATGTGTCTGATTGAGAAAAGAGGCTTAGCATTAGCTGCGGTATTCACCACACAGGAAGGGACTTGTTAAGGTACGAGGAAGACATTTCCCTACTGAATTCTGTGTATTCATCATTAGATACTTAAAAATTGTACATTATTCATGTTTTCTGTTTGGGCCTAGGATTCAGTCCATCTTGCAGGGTACGCGGGCAGTTTACCCATTCTAAGTTTAGCAATAGGGATCATTTGACACACCTGAATTCATACATTCCTTTGGCTGGATCATTTAAATGTGAAGGTTTCGCTAGTGACACAACCTTATATGTGTGTCTCACCTCCAAGAGCAACATTTCAACAACAAAATTATGAAAAACCTGCAGTTGTGAAGGCTTACATACAGACAAGTATGGCCATTTGAAGATTCCATTACTGTGTTAATAGTGATGTGAAGAATGTTTCTGTAGGGCTTCTGAAGAATCGGTATTGATTGGGAATGAAGCTCCCAACGTTGGAAACAGGACAATTTTTCAGTAAACTGTTTTTTTTTTTTGGAAGCATGCTGGGAAAACCACATGAACTGGTTAATGTAGTCAGCTTGAATATCTGTAGTCAGCGTGACAGGTCTCAGCACTTCAAGAATGCCAAGTGTGAGCACTGGAATTTTTACACCCGCAATGAAGTGTTGATTGGTTGTTTATGACAAATTCTCATCAGAAATATTATACTGAGTGTTCTTCATGAATCCTTTTGTGAAATATATTAACAGTTTTTTTCACAGTCACAAAATTTGATCAGATAGCCATACAGTTTCACTCTGGCTGTGTTTTGTGTGGTCATTGTTTCTCCAACAATAAAATTGTCAGTAATGCTGCTTAGAATTACGCTTTCCTCAATAGCTTTAGTTTATTGCTGTAGTTGAAAGGGACTGGTTATAGATTCTTTTTTTTTTAAGTGAAATATTTCTAGGGTATAGAACAGCCGACATTTCAGATAGACTTATACAATTAAGATGTCCATTTATCTAAAAATTCAGTTAACGATACACAGAACAATTTGTGAAATTAGGTTCTAGATCAAAATTTTCCAATGGGGAATTACCTTGAGGATTTAGCAGCACTTGTTTCCCAGTCTTACTTTAGGTGTTATATCTTTGGACGTTACGTCCACTATCGCATCTAGAGATGGAACATTTTAAACACCTCTTACCTGGTAACCTTGTTTCTCGCTTTTAGCCAACTTCTGGACATGAATCAGAGGTCTTTTAGGTCTAACATGCCTATAGTGCATCTTTGACAGCTTGTATTAAGATTTCCAGTGCTCTGTGGCTGCTTATTTTGATGAGATGCTAGAGTTGGGGAGCACCCTGCCATCACTGTACATATCAAGAAGGGGACATGCTGGTTCTAAGTGATGCTTTAAAACGCATGGTAGGTGGGAGTATCCCGAACTAACCAATCAGTGCTGGTGCTAAATGAGGCTTCAATCCCATAGTGGGTGGGCGCAACCCTAACTAACCAATCAATGCTGGTGCTAAATGAGGTTTCAATCCCATAGTGGGTGGGCGTAACCCTAACTAACCAATCAATGCTGGTGCTAAATGAGATTTCAAAACCCTTGGTGGGTGCGAGCAGTAGCTAGCACTTATTGGTAGTTCAGGATACTCCCACCCATCACGTATTTTGAAACCTTATCTACCGCATCACTAACAGCAGGTATCTAAAAAACCACATCTTGTGTGCCAGTCATGCCACCTTACACAGCCCGCTCTGGCTTTATGCACTGTTTTTTCCTCAGATTCCCTGTGATATCTGGTCTGAAGGCACATTTTCCAACTGGAGCAGGACTTGGGGTGGTGGCGTTGTCTCCAATGTGTCATGAATAGTCGGGCAGGCCAGAACGCACCCACTAGTTTAGATCTGCCACACAAAGTACCTGCTGTGTTCCTCATCTTCATCCCTTTCTGCGAGTCTCCCAGAGACGCACTGTCCGGCCCCAACGAATCAGAGCAGATGGTCTGCTAGGTGAAGACATTGGACGCTGATTACTGGCGGACTCTTTTGTTCACTTGAGAACGAAGTACGTGAAGGTAAGGCCTGCGTTAAGGCCTGAGCTTAGAATCTTAGGCCACTGCTGGCAGCCCTGCAGCTGAGTTCCTCACTGCTCCCTGGTGTGTTGTGCCTGCAGATTTATGAGTCTGAAGGCAAGTTAAGAAAAGTCTTCTGAGGTGAGGTATTTTAGGAGTAAGCTTTAACTTTTTAAATGCCCTTTTTTATTTTGTTTGTGAAGTCTGGGACTTGACACCCTTGAATCAGTTGTTTGTATGCATCACCAGCTGGCTGTCACCCCTGTGCATCCTACCGTACAGCTTCTCACTTGACCTTTGCTGCTTCATTAACCCCTTGTCACAAGAAAATCTGCCTGGACCTTTAGCTTATCCACTACTGGAAACCAGTGAGATCATCTTGTACATCTGGTGGGTGCTGTGTCCAGAGCTAACCAGAGTTTGCACTGTATTTGCAATGCACGCAGCCAGTAGCTCCTGGCAAGGCCCTTCGTCTTGAGCAAGGAGACACCAGCGTATGCCATAACTTTCATTATTTGGGTCTCTTCCACCTCCGCTTTGCCCTTTTCATTAATTCTCATGTTCCAATGAAATGTGTCAGGGCGGCCCATCCCACTGGAGACAAACCTGTACGGAGTCCCTGATCGTGGCACCTTGATGGCTGTTGACCGATATCATTGGGAGAGCCCTCCTCTACCATTGAAGGCGTGCATGGGAAAAGGGAGTTTCCAGCCAACTTGTTAGCATTGCTGATCTAGCCGGAGGAAACAAAGAAGATCTAGTGGTCTTTCTCTTCTAGTGCATGTTTCCCATATTGCTATTACATGGTCTACTGCCCTAATAGGTATATTTGTGGTGAAATAAGTTACTGACTGCCATGTGTTGAGATGTTGGCGGACCACTTGGTTATGCACTGTGTGGAAAAAGGACCACGTGAGACCGGGTTGATCACTTCCTGATCTTTTATGTACATGATTAGACAACGATCTTCCTAAGTCAGAATGGAAAACAGTTATGACAAAGTGGGTGGACTGGGCCTTTAACGACGTTTTATGTCTGGCCTTGTGTCTAATGACCATTGTGAGCGAGGTCTTCTCAGCAGCAGGACATGGCTGGCATCGTTCTGCGGCGCTGTGCTTCTAGCTGGCCTGGCTGCCAATGCTCTCCTGTAGGGTGACGCGTGAAAACAGCGCTGCCGGCTTGGCGGCTTTTCAGAGGAGCACACACCTCACCTAAGTGGTGCCAAGGACAGCCCTGCCTTCGCACGCTACTCCATCAAGTCGGAAACGTATTCAGAAAAAGGCTTGAATTTGGGATGAAGATAGTTTGTAGTATTCCATTGCTGTCTTTAAACTTTAATAATGGAGAAATTTAATCACTATCTCATTAATGTCATTCTTAGCAAGCTATTAAAAAGGCGATTTAATAACACGTTTGAATGTGTAAAGCAGGACCTTCAATCTATAGAGTTTGCATTGTTTGCTTGGCTGTGGGAACAGAAGTGAAGGTTAGTCTTAAGGCAGAAATTCATTAAGGCACAAGTGTGATCTTTCTCTCTGATCCTTCAGATGTCTGGGCAGCTAAGTCTTTGGCTTCTTGCCCTCTTCAGCCCTTCTCCGGACAATGCCGAACACCGAGATGGACGTGAACGTGGAATCAGGCGTTTACATTCAGCACGCGACCATGACCTTCTTCTCGTGTGGTTCTCACATTGCAGTAGAACATTGCAGATGTGTCACCAGGTCTGTCTACATGCAGTGACATTACTTACGAAGGCCGCTACTCCACCACTGGTCTGTTATTACCTGCCTGCACCTTTTCATGACAGATAGTATTTAGCAGCGTTTAGGGGCGCGTACACTGATAGGACAGAGCAAAGCACCCATACTTCCGTCAGATGTTTATACTATTACTCACTTTTATCGATTGTGTCATGCGACATTCCTTTTTTTAAGCCACTAATGCTGATGGATAGCTTCCCATAAACCTATTTTAGACTGAGTGATTTTTGAGAATCATGCATTACGTACATTAGTGTAATCATCACGACCTGGAATTATCACCACAGCGGCCACCGTTCCTCATCTGTCTGTATGTTCGGTAGGGTTACTGCGGCCGTATTCAAGCACACGGCAGCCAGTTCCCGTCGCCATGGAGTTTTGGTTGTCTGACAGAATGAAGAGAGGACATGATCATGAAGATCCTAATCCTGATGTGGCTTGAATACAGCTGCGGCTAAGAGGATCCAGAACAATGCCCTGTAATGTCCTACCCCAGGCTGCCGCAGAGAAACGGTTGAAAATCAGTCTGGGTGAGTGTCATTGTGGTGTCTTTGTGAGAGTTCAGATGCACCTCAGTGTATTTTTTTGGAGAACCAGCATGCTTTGCAGCTATGCCACCAGTGGCATTACGTAATAAACTTTGACGTGTCTGCTCATAATGAATCTGAATGTCGTGTCACAACATCCACAAGGGAAGCACAGAATCAGAACAGTGACCACGGAAGGGTAAGGGATGGAGAGCTTTTACTTAATGATACTGACATTGCAGACTGTCACTTTTATTGAGGAGTTATTTCTTGGGTGTTATCAGAGCAGAAGAAGGACACCAGGGAAAAATATTTCATTCCTCTAATTGTGGAAGTTTGTTTTCTGTCATGATCCAAGTTATGTCTCCTCCCAAGCCTGTCATTAAACGATATAAATCCGAGTTTTACATCTCAAAAGCACTTCAAATCGAAGAATATTTTTTGCCTATTGATGAGAGTGGAAAAGACATGCTGTTTCTACTGAACCACAAACAAAGTGCATTTATGCATCAGACACAAGAAAAACATTATAAAAAAATTGCATGCTGCCTAAGTGAGCATATATTTGCTTACAGTAAAAACTGGCATTGTTTGTTATGATAAATGCAGGGGCCTCATCCGTTTCCCATATATTTTAACATTAATGTGTTGACTGTGACTGATGCACCTGATGCACTGCTTTTCTGGTCTGCTCCTGCCTCGATTTGTAGACGGTAGGAAAACGCTGCTCTTCCGGAGACTCTCCTGTGTCACCCTGAGAGATCGGGGCTAGGTGCCGTTCATCACAATCCAGGATGCGTGCTGTATGCAGTGCATCTCTGTGCTCTGCTTGCCAATTCTGGAGGCTGCCTGCTCTTGTTGTGATTCACAGATAGAACGCACTAGAAACATACTGCCTTAACCGAGCTTGGTTTATGGTACAGATGTGATGTGGGGCATTGTGGGAAAGGACTTATGATCACTGAGCATCAGCTGACCTTCTGAAGGTAACATGGCGAGGGTAACTAAGTGAACCCTAGTACTATTACTATGTGAGGCTCATTTGCTCTCAGCTTTTCCTAATTTGCCCTCTCTTAATGAGGGCCAGAACCGTAACTATAGAATGTCACCTGAAGGAGGTGAAATGTACACATTTCTGTCACAACGGTATGTGCAAACCATCAGCTGTTCATTAAATACTGTAAACAATGCTCCTCCACTGTTCTATCTACAAATACATCAGAAGCTTAGTAGATTTAGTTTAGCTGGTCCTTGAAGACCACATCTTCCATTACTTCAGAGCGCCATGTGGTTCACAGAACTCCATCTCAATTGGACAGGGGCTGTAGACGGCTGATTTTCAGGCCCTTCAGGCTTTGTTCTCTAAGTAGCAGGCTGACAGTAATGCAAACAGGCTTCCTCTGCATGAAGTTACAGCCAGTCCCTCCTGCCTGTCTCTATGTCCTTGAGATGACATTTGCTGCCACTGAGCCTGACCGTTTCACCACTGCTTATAATTTTAGCTTTCTTTTGAACAGATACAACCAGAAACCTGAGGTTTATAAAAATTAGTCAAGAAGAAGATGGCTTTGTTGTCTCCACTGGAGAGTTTGAATGGACATGTTCGTCCTGTGTTCAAACAGAGACCCTCAACTCAGAGGGATCGCAGATGGCACGGAGGCAGACCTGGCCAAGTCTGCTGGCTGCTGTTTACTTGCTGCCCTTTTCACCCCTCACTCAAGCAGAGAGAGGGGGTTTTCTGGCTCTCAAGTGTCTGAGGTGCTAACACCCCCTCCCCTCCCATCCCCCAAAATAAACCTGAAGATAACACCCCCATCCATTTATCATGCAGCTTCGGCAAAGTGTCACCATTTTTAGCAACAATGAACTTCCTGGTTCTCGTACTTAAATGTCTTGCCTTCTCATGCGCCATCTCATCTCATTATAGCAGTCCGGCTGGTGTCAGACAGATGAGGGCCACGCCCGTCCCATTTCCGTCCCCAGCTTTAACATTCCCGTGGCATGGCTCCATAAATGGAGCATTCTTGCGTGCACGTTAATCGCACGCACCCCCAGAGCGTCACACACCCCGTGGTGCAACACTGGTAGCTGTGCTTCCGACAGGGTAGGCGGTGCAGCTCATGCAGAAGCGATGGCATTGCGGGACAGATGCAGAACTGAATGGGAGACCATATGCCAGATTCGGTATTGTGTGTGGTTCCCCTTGAGATCATGACAAATGAATGGTGCTTACATGCTGACCTGGAGATACCCACCATATCTCTCCAAGCCTTCCCTTGGGGTGTGTGTCTACAATAACTCAACGAGAAGGAAGCCCAGCAAGGAATAAAACAGTAAATGTCAAATGTGAGATTGATTGTTTTCAGACCCCCAAGATGCCCTGCGCTCACAGATCTTTTTGTTCATGCTAATCTGCACTAATTAGGCTTGATTGTGCTGCTAATTTTATTCAGATCCATTTTCTGAGACCTCAGGACGGTTCTGAAATGTCTTGGAAGTCTCTGCTTCTCCATGCCTGCATTTAATTCTTTAATGAGTTTGCTACCAGGTTCTTGAACAGACAATATGGCTAATTAACATCGAATGGTTTCCTTTAAGAGGCATAAATACACTACCTTAATTTTGTTTGGTTGATCTTATTTTGAAGGGCGACACAGTATGATGTCATATGACATTAATATCAGCTCATAAAGCCAACTAAGAGATTGTGTCTTCCAGGGGTACAGCTGAGACAGCAAGTGTATTACAACTGAAGTTGGTGGAATGGGTTAATGCAAATAATTTGTGGAAATAGTTGAAAATCAGAGTATCAGCAGAACATTTCTGTGGGTTTAGTGGTATTTGAACCCCTAGAGGTTAATTTCATTGCTTTCTGCAGCCAATGGGTTTCTCAATCAGCTGCTGCGTTAACTTTTCTGTTGTGCTGCATTTCTGCAAAAAGCACTCAGCACGTTTCTGTAAAGAGAGTCCCTTTTAGAGGAGACGTGGCGGCTTCCTGCTGCCAGAGTTCCCGCGGCTTCAAATGTGTACATCAGTGCTCCTTAGGAGCGGACGCTGCTGTGCCGTGTTCATGGCAGCCTGGCATGGGAGCCTTGTGGAGCCTGGAGATCGCCATGGTGACCTCCTCGTCATGTTGACTCCTGCACCTGGGGCTGCTCCACCAGTTTTGTGAGATTACATTTAGTGTATCCGCTCATTAAATCAAACAGCCTGTGTGTCAAATTAGCCAATCATGTGGCCTCAACTGAATACATAGTATTCAGCATCAGCTGGGTCAATTACTGTGTTGGTTAAGTGTTAGAATGGCCTTGACACCCAAGTTATTTTGACCATGGAACAAGATGCGGTCGTTCTGGCATCTCCAAAACAACCCCTAACTGAGATTTTTAAGTGTCTAGTTTATAGAGAATGGTGCAATAAGCATTTCTGTGGATGAACGCACATCACTAATGGGAACGGTCAGAGGAGAATGACTGAGCTAAAGCTATCAGGAAGGCTGTGGGTACCAAAATAACAGCCCAGTACAACAGAGGTGTTCAGAATGGTATCTCCACAACCACAACTCATCAGGTCTTGAAGCGGTTCTACAGGCAATAGAGTTTCTACCCGGTACTGTGTAGGAGTACCTAATCAAGTGGCCACTAACTGTACAATGAAAGGGTGATTTATATGCATGTCATAAGTTCATTGCTGCAGAATTTTCTATAGGAAATATAATGATAGTGAATGCTTAAAATATAAAGTGCTGGTTACGGTGCTGGTGTGTGTGTACCATGTGTATATCGTGTTGGGCGGACAAAAGTATCCCCTGGAGGTAATAAAAACCTGCCACTTTTACCTTATGGAGACATTTGTCGAGTGTCTACAAGGGAAAACTCAATTCGATAAAAATTTGTGAATGCCATCAAAAAACTAAAATACCAAAAGTCTTGTATTTTGTTGGGTTACTTATGGTAATGGTTTGAACTGTGTAATGGTTAGGATTGTGATTATTAGGATTAGGGTGTGTGTGCGTGAGTGTGTGAGTGTCCCAATCTTCATAACCCTATTCCCTCCTCACTCTGCCTTTTGCCCTCTCTGTGTACTCACCCTAATGTCTTTCCGCAGTCGTAATACCAAACCACATCTAGATGAATGCCTTGATAGAAAAACATCCCAGTCTGACCGTATCATCTAGAGGAGCCATCACTGATGGGCTTGCCCATTATTGTGTCTGAGGAGCTATAATCCATTTTAAAAATGGCACTGCCTGTTCCTCTCAGGGAAAGTACAATCCATCCCATAATTAAGGGTTTGTTCTAAAGGAGGTTGCCCACTGTGCCCAGCTGAAGTGAGAATGGCTGAGTTTGGTCCTCCTCGTTTGCGACCAGTGTTCCTAGTTCAGTGCCGGTCCTCGTCCGTCCTGATGTCACGGAAAAGAGTTCAATAAAGTTCACTCATTTGAAGTGAAAAGTCCATTTTCTCCTGCCGCAGGAAAAGTCCCTCAATAGCCTTGTCATATTACAGCAAATGATGTGATAATCACATCAAATGAACCCAAAGCACCCTCAAAAGCTTAAAAGCATGTTACCGTGTTCATGCGTTGACATCGTATTCCACCAACAGTGTAGAATCTTGAATTATTTTCAGTATTCTAACGGGGAGTCACTGGTTGCGTTTTATCTCTTGATTCCAGGAGGCTGAGCCAGTGCTGAAAGTGCACGTCGGAGCAGGGATCGATTCCTACTTCACTTCAGAGTCTCTCAAAAACCTGCATGGGATGTTGCAGACGGATTCATGAGCAGCAGCCTCCAAAAAACAAACGGATCATTGAAATGCTAAGGGCTTGGGGGAATGGTGAATTTTGGGTTAAAAACAGGGTAATCGGAGAGAAAAAAAAAGAACATTCCTGACTTTCACACAGCTCTGTATGTGCCCTAGATTTAGAGGGATCTCATGAGAATGGTATAATATATAAACAGTTATGCTATAAGGGGTAATGTTTTCAGTCATGTGTGATTCACATCACTGGGCAAAAGGATCCGCTTCATGGATTCCCAGCTCTGTATATTCATTGACATAAATTTGGAAGACAAGTGGATGCTTCCTCGAGGTACAAACATAGATTAAAATGGAAAGAAAAATATGAAAGAGAGGAGCTGGTGCAGCGGTGGGAAATATCGTTATGTTCATATTATCATGCTGGGCTTATAAGCATGTGAATTTATTTCTACAGCATGCGGGGGCTGCAATGAGCTTGGAGCTGGCCAGTCATACATTTTTAAATGCAGTATGTACTGTTAGTCATACTGCATTAGTTTTGGGTGCAGACAACCCTAATGAGCCATTTTACTGCCCAGTGCCGAGTGCTTCTGTATAATGCTTAAAATATCAGTGAAATTATTAGCCTCTGTCATATGGGAATGCTACAGTTGATGCAGTGCTGTGTGTAGACTGGTGGACAGTGGGGCATGCAGCTGGGTCAGAACACAGTTAATGCTGGAACCTGAAACTGGACTACTACACAAGGCAGACTGAGCCTTGCAGTGGGGTCTCGTTTTCAAATCAAATCTTAAATTTCAAAGCTATGGGTCCGTATCCATTTCTGGAAGGTCACTGGTTTGAATCCCATGGCTGGTAGATTTACCATATAAACGTTGGGCCCTTGAAGAAGACCCTTAACCGCACAGACCGCCCTAGGGGCACCGGATAAATGGCTGAACCTGTGCTTTGGAGTTAATGTTTTCCTTAGCTCGCTTATTACTTTTAATATGAGAGCGAGGCAAAGAAATGAGGCTTCAACTAACCTTCTTTTTCACAGTGTTCTGAGATGATATGACAAATACAAGAAAAAATTGTTTTTGTTGATATTTTATTTCATTTCTACTTTATGTGCTGCCAAACCGTTTAATCTTCCCACACAAACAGATTTCTGTCCTGCGGTGGGCTTACGGTTGCCACGGCAGCACACCACCGTAATCGGCAACAGGTTTCTTTACGGCCCCTGGGTCTCGGCGTGTTTCCGCAGCCTGTGCTAATTCGCCGAGTGTGGTTTTCCCGGGACTGTACCCAGGTTGCTTTCCTGAATCCGCAGCTGGCTAAATGCAAGTCTCTGTGATAAAATCACCTAGTGTAATGCTTTAAATCCCAGCTGTTTAATTCTGGTGAGGTTCTCCCTGGAGGTGAATGTGGGCTAACGGTATAAGGCACATTTCCCAAGGCTAAGTTACTGATAAATCCACAACGATTCAGCAAGTTGCTGTCACTGTTGTTTTTCAGCTTTGTCATCGTGCATTTAAGTCCCAGGGTTACGTGGGAAAAATGTCAAATTCGTAATGAACAGTTGTTAGCATTAGCCTTGATTAAAAAAAAAAAAAAAAAAAGCACGTTTGGATGCTGTTTTCTTGTGAGTTGTGATCTGCACCTGCAGCTTTAATGTTTGATTTTGCCTGCAGCACCTATACATTTTGGCTCTGATTACAGGTATTCCTTTACCCAGAGGTTATCTTCAGTTTAATTTGATTAATATGTTAAGCTCTACTCAAGATAAAGTACCTCTTACAGAAAAAAAGATTGGCTGGGTGAAATTAATTGCATGACTTCTCGAGATGTAAATATGGACGGAAATGCTCAAACTGTAGTTAATACAGTTTCTGAAGGTGTTGGCGAACAAGCTCATGTTAAGTGCTTTCAGTCACGCTTCTATCTCAGCCCAAATTTGTAAACCAGGCACGTGTGTATGAAGAAATGTCTACCAAACTGAGAAAAAAAGAAAGTCAAGAGCCTTGCAGACAACTGTGGAAATATCTCCTGATAATGACATGTTTTGGGGCTGCGATGGCGGCTCTTGTGAACGGCAAGTTTCTCTGATGCTCTCGAGGGTTGCGGCTGCTTGATAAATTCTTCACTGACAACCTGATTTAGGATCCAGTCACTCAGCTAGGTGGCTTTGTGGCTGCCTGGTGGAAAGCGGTACAGCAATAATGTTAGGCTGAATATTTCACTGCTGCGAGGGCCGGTCTCTGTTTCAAACACTAGAATAACACAAAATGAAAATATTGTGCTGCAGGCCACACATTTTACAAGGTAAATGTGCTTGTTAATAAACAATGGTAAACATTGTCTAGCATCCTATCCAGGGTGTACCCCAGCCTAGTGTCCTGTGTTGCCATGGACTGGCATCCCATCCAAGGTGTACCCCAGCCTTGTGCCCTGTCCTGTCTTAAGCTTCAGACAAAGTGTGTCTTCCAAGACACTGAATGGTCCTTTTTGGGTAGCACTCAGCTCATCTGTCAGGTTTATTTTAATCATACAATTCAGCGTACAACTAAAGAAAAGGGAACCTAGATTGTGCAGCTCTCAAAACCATCTGCAAGGCATTATGGATAACATGGCAGGCCCACATTCTTGCAGAGTAAAACTATACAATCATGTTATCGCTTCTGGCCACTGAGGAGACACTATCTCTCTCACTCTGAAATTCTTATCAGTAGTAATTTCTCCTATTATATTAGCTGTTAAACATTTTATACATGTAATGCTCCGTGTTGATGTGAGATACCCATGAACCTCTTCTCCTCTGATAAAGGTGAGTTATTTGACATCGGTGCTTCACTGGATGGCAGTAGACACAGACAGCCGTGCCTCGGAGTGCCGGCTCTGCCGATTCTTTAAAACTCAAGAACAGTGAGCGTGTGTGAGGCCTTGTGGGAGAGAATAAGCTGTATGCGAACATGGTGTGTGGAAATCTTCAAGTTTTATTTTTACTGCGAGCAAAGGTTTGCGATGTTCGCAAAGGAGACAGCGTGGAGAAAACGTTCTAGGTCTGCTCCGCGTCTAGGTTCGCTGTGTGAATTTTGTCATTCGGACTCATCGAAGTAACTGAAATAATAGACCTTTTTGTTATGAAAGATCACTTTTTCAGATATTCAGCTTTCATGGGTGAAGAGAAACGGATGAGGGAAAGCGTGCGGACAGGCCGTATGCGTGAACCCACCTCCTCCTCAGTTGGGGCATGCTTCCTCAAATACCTTCCCGCTTACGCCTTCGTGAGGTTACTGAAACAACGTACAGCGAATGCTGCGTGTTTCGGTGCGGAGTGTGCGTGGCACTGCTCTCAGCGCCCGCTACTGCCCGCGGAGACTCTGGCCGCAGTGTCCGAAAGAGTATAACATAGCTGCATGCTGAATGGGACCAGGTTCGTCAAACACACGTGATCGTCAGTGCTGGAGCTCCCCATGGTGACCGTGTACAGCAGAGCTGCGAGTTGACATTTGGACCCTTGTACTTTTAGGCACAAAACCAAAACATGTCTTTCCTTTGCCTTTTGACCAGAAGAAATGTTTAGTATGGTCATGTACTATATTTGTCAATTTTTCTGAGCCTGGAATTATGAGCTTTTGAAAATGAATGTGGTTTGAACTGCACTGGAAAAGGAGGCATAGTAATTCTCTGTCTGTCATCGTTTCATGGTTTAAAAGACATCAGTGTTCTTTTTTTCTAGTTGCTGGAATGTTTGCAGCTGTCATTGGGTTGATGCCGTCTCCCCGGAACCCTGGCAACGTACGATAACCTCATAGTAACTCTACCCTGCTGTTGAGCAGACCATCTTTAATAAGGAATGCGCCTGACGTGTCAGATGCCCTCGTGCTGCTATTTGACGGATAATCTTTTATTGATTCATTTCCCTGCGCGCCAACTTACAGATGTGAAAAAAGGACAGTTTGAATTTCTTTTCAAAAACAAACCAATTTAATAGGGAACATGAAATGAAATGAAGTGTTCTCATTCAGACAGATATAACCGGTCTCCGTGGCAACAACTGAAGGCGCCCGAGTGTGCCCAACGCTTTCTGAAAGCTTATTGAGGGTCTAAATTAAGCCGCGGTAAAGAAATATGACCAACTCCTCCTGATCTCTTCAACTTCACAAGCTAACCACAGTTCATCTGTGCCAAGCTTATATTTATACAAACCTCAGGATGACATTTTCTGGCTTTATGCTGGTAGGAAAACAAAACAACACACCTTGGGTCCTCATAAATGCGTGTGCACACACTGCTTGGAAAGTCTTGGATGTATTTGGCTGTTTCTGTTGGGGATCTGATTTGAGGGTATTTCTAATGTGATGGGGCCCTTTTTGGGAATGTGACACATTCCACCATTATGGCTGTCATCTGCGACTGAGGGCCACTATAGACCCATGCCAAGCTCTGCCCTCAGTGACGGAAGATGCAGTGGAGAAGCTGGATCCCCGGTGCGTGTGTCAAGCCTTTGGGTTCCTGGTGTGAGTGTAGTACCTGATTCTCCTTGAAGGTCACAGATCAAGCAGATGTTCCCCGTCCTCCCTCCCTGAAAGAGAGTCAGGGAGACACCCGCCTGTAATCAGACCAGAAATGTACCGGTGGTCTGAGTTACAGTCCTCTGGCCCTTACTGCATGGAATAAAACTGATGTAAATGCAAAACCGTTCAAATCCTTTCTTGGTATTGAGTGTCTAGTTTTATTAATAGTGGATATATATTTTTGTTTTACTCTCGTATATTAAAATCTCTGTAATGTCTTTTTATATTTGGCAGTTGCAAATAGAAAATTTCAAACTTTCAAGCTTTAAATCTGCTTTAAATCTAAATATGCAAATTCTAAGTAATAAATCACATGTCAGCTCTATAGCTTCATAAAAAAGTGTAAGTAAAGCTGCAGAAGGAATATCAACCACCGTCTGTCTGTCTGTTTGTCTGTCCATGCCCTTATCTGGGTCAGGGTCACAGAAAGCCAATCAGAGCATGTAATTAAGTGAGAAGAAACTTGATATGAGAGGGTTCAGAAAAGGAACTGATTTTATTTTCGATTTCACTTGAGTCAAATGTTGTAGAACTGATTATTATTTGTGAAATGAACTAAATGCTGTGGTGCAAGGGGGTGTGTGTGTGTGGGGGGGTGGTTATGTAGTTATGAAATCACACGAGAGTCCGCAGAATCTGTAGTCATTCGACAAGGGGTGAGGTTCTTGGGTGTCTTTGTAAATTAGTGGGCATGGCCGGTCAGTAGAATGGTGTGCTGTGGGTACTGTAGTCATTGGAGAAGGGGTGAGGTTGTTGTGCATTATTGCAATTTAAGAGGCATACTACTTGGCCAGTAGATTAATGTAGCACACTGGCTTCTATGAAGTGGAAAATAAATCCAGTAACTTGCAGATCGCATACCTACATCTGTAACATGCTGGGTGGGCCTATGGCCTGGTTCACACCGTAATTGTTTTGTGCATTTAATGGTGAAAACAACCTCAGCAATTCACATAGAATTGTTTTGGCGCCAGAAAACAGTTTACGCCGTCCAGACTATGAAACAAACGGCACCTGAAATGTGGCCTGGCAGTAGCTGAATTTGAATGAGCTTTGAATTACGTTATCGTGGACTGGAGACCTTAATGCACACAACGTGAAAGCCACACAGTCATGTGAACCGGTAAGAAAAACAACTGCCAAAACGACCACGAATCCCCATCTGGCCCCATGCTTACCCTTTTCAGACCTCTTCCCCATCCCTGTCTGACCTCACCCTCCCTCCATTTTCCCACCTGGATGCTATGCAGATTTGGTGCGACTGCTCCTCTACAGTGCTTGGCTCACTCGTGGGTGAAAGGCTGTGGTTTTTACACACGGTAATGTTTATTTCTTCTTTAAAGGCATTGCAGTTCAAAGGCCTTTTTAAATGTAAATCTCTCTGTCGGTGTGTGAAAGTCTGCTTCTCAAATTAAACCTTTCAGCTGTGCTGGCTGAGGACTGACTATGTAGGTAGGGGTGGTCACATCATTTATTGTTTTTTCTTTTTTTACTCTTAAATCATACCTTCAGGGCTTACGCCATCACTTAAGATTTGGTATTTGAATTACGAATCCCATTTCCCCCCCACTAAGAGGATTCATTTATTTTAACATGACTGGGCAGTCTTGAGCACGCAAGTGTTTATGTGTATAATTTTAAAATCCTGCCTTTAGTTGTCTTGTTTCTCCATGACGGTGGAGAAGAAACACAATATTTCATAATAGCTAGGTTTTTACCAAGCCATTCAGACTTTACCTTGATTTAGAAACTAGATTTCTTTACATTGGGAGGACGTGAAAATGACACGTACGCATCTTTGATGTAAAGAAGAGATTTGATAGATCATTATGGGTGCAGGCTGAATTATTATATTTTATTTTAAAAGGTATACCGCTGTAATAGCCAGGACCTCTCCTGTCATTCCGTATTGTGTTTATGCACTATGGTTACTCACGCGACATACTGCATTATCACTAATATTCCCTGAAGTGAAATCTGTTTAGTTTTCCTCCGAATTAACATCAGCTGCTGTTGCATATTTTACTGGTGAGACCATTAAGACTCGCCCTCCTGTTTGCCGGTCAATCGCTCTCCAAACGTCAGCAGTTTTACTGAAGGAGGACCAGGCGATCGTAGTCGGCAGGAACATCACGGGGAGCTGCATGTCTGGTTTAAATATCTACGTTGCTGGTGGATGATTACCTTCTACCGCAATGGGTTCGTGTCCCTTTTGCTTCTGTAGGACACACTAATCGTGAGCACGGCTCGGTTTTTCCTCTACACCGCAGGCTGCGTCTCGATCGTCGCTATGAAAAACCCACGTGTAACGATCGAGGCCCCCGGGCTGCGAACCAGTGTCATGCTGACCCCAGCTACACTCGATTGGAGTGGCTTCCTGTAAGGAGACTCACTGCTGCCACCATAGAGAATTACACATCACCGACAGATTTCTCTGAATAAAATGTTTTATTATTTATCAAATATTCGGTACTTTGCAAGGAAAACTAAAATATTTACTAGGCATCAGTTTCTGTAAATTTTTAGTAATAGTCCTGCACGTTGTTACCATATCCTGGAAGTTCTTTATAAATTTACTTAATCTGAGATTTGTATCCCGTTCATGAATTGAATGCCGATATATCAACCACTCTTACATAAAGCTGTCATGATAACCATGATCGACTGAGACTTATTTGAAATTGATCTTACTAATCTGTAGCTTCCATTTTCTTTCTCTTTTTGCTGTAGCTGTTGCCAGTCTGAAGGAGTATCGATTAGTTTCATAATCATTTTCCTCGCGTAACTGCATCCTCCAAGGCAACACACGAAAGTCAAAAGCGGTTTTCCTTAGTTGTGTGGCGCACGAATAACGTTTCTGTGGTACGAAGGTCACGCAGCCAACCCTGGCTCCGCTGCTATGCAATTTGTAAGATTTCCTGTTTGTATCCTGCTGACTTTCTCCACAAATACATCATGCAGCCATGGTACCACACCACATAAGTGTCACATTGACAAGTGCTGTATCCTCCTGTGCTTTAAACAGAACAGAACTGTGCTGGAGATTTGACAGGAGACATCGCTCAAACCGTGAACGATCTGTGTCTCCTCAAGCTACTCATTAGAATCAAAATAATTTAATATAATGTCCTGTGGACAGGATCACTTATTGATAGTAGTCTATAGCAACGGGGGACTAATTTGTGTAATTAATTTGTAAATGGGTGTTACATAAAGAAACACATGTGAATCAATCTAATGACTAAAAAGCCATTTATTCTTTAAGGCCTTATTTTAAGGCTTAAAAAATGTAATGGGACTTCCAGTATGTTTAAGGTTTTCCACTGTACCAATAGCATTCCACCATGACTTGCATTTTCACTGCAGGCATTAAAATGTTACTGAACTACTTGTACAAAGGCTTTTGGCTATTCATGGTACAGAATGCAGTTTTATGGCATTAATAATAAGCTTCCATCCTTCCGTCTTACCGTATTTCATCAGTTCTGATATAGCCATGTAGCCTTGAGTGCAGGACATACCGAAGACAGCCTGCGAGTCACCATTCTCCCAGAATTCTCCACTTCATTTTACTGGCTCACAGCTTTCATACCTCGGGAAGGTTGCTGACACTTATACAGATAATACTCCTTGTGCTTCCCTTAGAATTTAGCTTGGTGATGACCTTGAAAAAGTAATTCAGCCAAAGTGTCCTTTTAAAGGTTATTCACGCAGTGCGTGTTAAAAAACACACACAGAAAAGACATTTCTCAGCATCAAACACTCGGTGATCTCTCAGATGGCGGGATCTGTTTGAACGTTATTGTTCCACCTTTATCAACGTTCAGTCCAAACCTACATTTCTTTGTGTCAGGAAGCTTGTTATGGTCACTTAGCCTAGTAAAACAGTTTATATGTGTGCCCTGAAGTTTGTTCAGGGTCCCACATCAACTCTCCCTGCTATGTCATGTATAACTAGTCATTATGTTATAAACAGTTTGTCAACATCTATATCCACAGAGACTGTGAAGACTTCATCATGGCTGGTTTTCTCCTCCCTCTGATGAGCCCACAAGATGTGGGAATCTTGCTGGCTTTCTCATTCTGGCCAAGGTATATCTGCTGGAACAACGGAAGCTGCAGACATCTGAGTGCAGAAGGAAATGTTGCTGGTGATGTTTCCCAGTGAGCTGAATATAGGGTCGTTACTATCATTTAAAAGGGTTTTTCTGTATCTACCTCTTAAAGTTTTAAAAAGAGTTTGTCAAAAAACATCTAGTTGGCTGTTAAAGTCTGCCAGCGACCATTTTTGTTCTAGTAGTCAGAAATCACTCTGAACATAACATCAAAATGTGTGATCAATCTGGTTTGTTTGTACATTAGGACACAAACACTTTTGGCTCACATCAACACATCGCAAGATTTTCAGGAGAATGTGCTGGAAATGGGCTTGGAAAATGAAGCCATTGTTTTATTTCTGTTCTGATGTTTGTGTTTATCTCTGCCAAGAGAAGAAACAAGTTGTCTGCAGCTGTAGCCAAAATCTGGAAAGACAAATATAGACAAGAGTGTGCCCTATTCTGGTCTTTGAAGATGTACAGCATGTACTAGCAAACCAAAAGCTGTAACTGTATATATGATTTATTATTTTTTGAATTATTAGTTGAAGGGAAGTTCTACTTAGTGGTCATTCTTGGTTCTGCTGATTTGACCTTTATGGCTGCGGTTTTAGTTCTTGATTGGCTTTGATTCAGCTTTTTAATTAACTATATTTTTGGAAGAATAATATTTAGTAACTAAGTATAATTTTTATAAATCAACCCAGCCTCTGGGGATGTGCTGGGTGTTTCTCTGCACAGGTCCCAAGCCCGGATAAATGGGGAGGGTTACATCAGGAAGGGCATCTGGTGTAAAATGTTTGCCAAATCTAAGATGCGGACATCAATATAATTTTTATAAATCATTACATAGCCTCTGTTATTGAGGGAGACCCATGTAAGCATGAGTAGATGTTTTTTTCTTTTTTTTTTTTTTTGCCTGGGTGGCATAGTGGCTCAGTGGTTAGCACTGTTGTCTCACACCTCTAGCATTGGGGGTATGAATCCCACCTCTAGCTCTGTGTGCCTGGAGTTTGTATGTTCTCCCCATGCCTTGTAGCCTTTCTCCAGGTACTCCAGTTTCCTCCTAAAACCTGTGTCCTGTAACAGGTTGGCACCCCATCCAGTGTGTCCCCTACCCTTCTCCCCCAAGGCCACCTGGAATTGGCTCCAGGCCCCCCCCAACCCCAAATAGGACAGATAGATGAATGAGTTTCCATAGTATGAAAAGTAGTCTATTAATTAGTAGTGCTAAAATGGCATACCCATTGTTCTTAGCCCTTAAATAAATTGATGTAAATAGTTAGATTATATTCCATTTGCTTGTTTCACAAATAAAATGATAATGAGGCAAATTTGAGCAGAAACACTTCAGACTGTAATCAACCCAGGTGCGTGTGTGTGTGTGTGGACACTGCAGACTTGAATGCAGGACAGGAATGAACTCTAAGCACGCACACTAAATGAAACTAGTTTTATCAATTTGTGACTCGGGAAATGCAAATTAACTCATTGAAAAAAGTAAAATAGTGAGTTCTCAACTAATCTGTGATGAGATGTGATTTTAATTATGCGATTCGTTCAATCGACAGCTTAATCAAGGCCAGTTAATTATGAGCTCAGCTGGAAGCCCCAACACAGTGTGGAGTGACTGCTGTCCCCCTAGGGTGGAGGAGCACCCTTCCAGGCAAATGACTAAGCACCATTTATTAAGGGATTGTTTCTGTAAATGCTGTTGTACCTTTGAACAGGGCACCTGGTTAAATATTTACCTGCATGAACACTTAAAGGCTAGCGTGGTGGCTCAGTGGTTAGCACTGCTGCATCACACTTAACGCTGGATGCATAGAATGATTATTATTATTATTGTTGATGTATGCAGCATCCCATCCAGGGCGTACCTCAGAGTGGTGCCTGGGAGGACTCCACGTCCTCCATCTAAGTCTGTGAGCCCTGAATCTCATACTTTCAGCCACAGTGTCAGTTTGCAGGAGTCTTCTTAACCCCTGTGAGTTAAATGAGACGGCTGGGGCGTGGTTCGAAGTGATAAATTCTCGATGAAGCGGCTGGTATAGTCACGTTGGACGTTTCTTGAAGCACTGTACCCTTTCTGATTTTGAGTTCCTAAGCAGTCTAGTTTCAACCTCTATACCGCCAGCTGGCCCATTTCATTAATGAAGGGCGGTGTGTCAATGATGTGTGAACTTTTTTAAAATCAGGACTGTTATGTTTTTTGGGGCAGCATCTCTGTGTGTTGTAACCACAAGCAGATTTGGTGCTCTGGAATCTCTGAGCCTTGCAGAAGTTCTCTTCATCTTCATTAGCCTAAGAAATCACACAAGCCATTGGGCACGTAATGATGTTCCTTTCCATGTCAACCAAATAGTCAAAAATAATTCAACAATTGCACTGGGTTATTAATGTATTTTTAGGAAACCTATCAAAAACGCTGAGTGAAAGGCAGCCAGGTAGGACCTCCATTGTCTGTTAAACACCATGGAAATGATCTTTAATCTTATTTTCATCATATTAAGGAGCAAAAATGTATTGTGCTGATGAAAGACAGTTGCTCTGCAAAAGCCGCAGTGTGTTTTTGAATAATGACTTATTTAATGGGCTGTGAGTCCTTTCTTGGATGTTGTCATGCTGTGACTTGCTATGTAAGCTTATTGTTTGTGTTTGTTGTCTATCTCATATTTACTGCAGTACTTTTTCTTGCTTTCAGCAACTTTCAGTGTGGTTTAAACTGAATTTCATGACTCTTTCTCTGCAGTCCAATTTGGTAGTATCTGGGTTGCCGGGTGGAGCTATACCCTCAGACAAACATCAGAAGGGATATTCTAGACCAGGGGTGTCCAACCGCTTAGATGTGAAGAGTCCAAAGGTGACATGAGTCAAAGACATGAAGGGGAGTCTCGAGCCTCTCATTGTCCATTCCTCGTCTACGTGGTCAATATTTTGCTTTGCACTGTCCTGCTTGTGGGCTGATTTGTTGCAGATCAGTGTTTCTTACTTAAGTGATATATGTGCTTTCATATTGCACTCATTTTTATCCTTTGCAATAAGCATTTCATGAAGAAAGGATACCCTACTGGGTACGGTGATATGAAGCATCTTTTATGTTGCTTCAGAAATATTTGCAATAAATTACATTTCATTCCTCTGGCTTTAATATGGCGATTCCCCAGTAGAGCGATGCTTGGATATGAACCCGGTTTAAAAATAAACTGCCATTTAGGTAGGAGGAGTGTCATGTCAGTTCAAAAGACGAGAAGTGCATAGACTGCTTGATCCTGAGATTATGGAACAACAATGGGGAAGGCTTGTGTTTTGGCTGAGTGATGAGTACGTGCTGGGATGATAGCAGTGCCTGGTTTGCTGTTGAATCTGGATTGAGCTGTGTGTCTAGGCCTTGCTGGTTCTCTCCGTGCCAGCATGTGATTCTTCAGGTCGATGCTTTCTGTACTTGTGGCTCAGTCGGTGTTGAAGATGGACATGTACCACTGCAATGGTGGACAGAATCTATGCTTAGATTTATTCATAGGAGAATGCTGGAATTGTTTTTGCACACAGGGAGTAATCTTTGTTTTTTTAAGTTCTCCTTAACCAGAACAGGAGTCTCTACAAGTAGACACTGTTAATGTTGAAATGACTGACAGGGAGATGTTGCACGTCGATGGAGGCCTAACTTCAGCAGGCATCTCAGAGTGCCGTGTAATGAATGGAACACTTAGCGACTCCAGCGCTAACGCAGTCAGGCCCATTAATGCTCACAGAGATGCTCTGTATTAACTTCAAGTCCAAACCATTTGCTGTGATTTTTATCTTTCCCGTTATGCTACCAATATTTAACAGTATCTTTTACTAATGAGGAAATGCCAAAATGTCTAATCCAATAACAAATTAAAACTGCTCTCATCACATTATGAGCTATACACCAACCCATTTCTCAAGGTGGACATATATGCATTTGAGTCCTGATCATTTTTGCCTAAACATCAACACTATATAATATATGGGGGTTTCGCATTGTGTTAACACTGCTGCCTCAGACCTCCAGCGCTGCCACGTTGAATTCCCCCCCTCCAGTGGAGTTTGTATGTTCTTTCTGTATTTGCATGGGTTTTCTCCCATCGTCCAAACACATGCAGTGAAGAGAACTGGCGTTTACCCATGGTGTATGCATGTGTGTGACTCACAATGTATTAACATTCTGGCCTAGTTGTGCCTTATGCCCTGTGCTCCCTGGGATAGGTTCCAGACCCCTCTGTGACCCGTCTCAGCATGGGGAGGTGGAAAATATGTCATATGAGTGTGTTTTTATTGCTTTGACCATCCATCCAAATGTTTTTCCAGTACAGGATCTCACACGGATGTTCACACATGTGTTGATACCAGCGTGGGGTGTCTATCCCAGGCAATGTAGAGGACAAGGCAGGAAAACACCCCAGATGGGATGCCATCTTCCCAAAGGCATGTTCATTGCTGTGCTGATTGAGTCCATCCCTCTTGTTGTCTGATACTACTTTTAACTTCACTTCCTCCAGAGCATTATGGTCTCCTTGTAATATTACCAAATTAAGATAACTTTTACTTTGTCATTGGTACGTCAAGTGAAAGTTGAGGCTTGGTTTTTACATTTCTGTCCATGGTAATTGTAAAAGTTTTTGCAGGAACCAGAGTTCAAAGTACATCAATATTCTTCTCATCCTGCTTCTTCATTATCTAGCTTTATAGGTAAAAAGAGCTGCAAAAAAATACAATTTCCTGAACAATTCTGACCTCTCCTCTCAGAGAACAAAAATCCGTACTTGAAGATTGTTTCTTGGTCACCCTAGCTCTGTCAAGTGTCAATATGCAACACATTTCTTCACTGCTTGGTTTTTTTGTTGTTTTAAGAAGGCAATAGCTATCTATAACCTCTATGTCTTACCATCATGGCTAAAATTAGTGGCTGATAATAACCTTTTATTTCTTCCCATTTAGTCAGCCCCATTTTTTACTTTGTTTTTTAAGTTTCCTTATTAGTGTTTTTTGTGGTGTCATCGGCATATCGAAGGTTGTTCTATCAATCTCCATCCATCATCATCTTTTTCGAATGCTGCCTCACTCATTATATGTTCTGCAGTCTTGTTGAATTTCTCATGCCAGTCAGTTTCTCCACGTTTTCTCCCAGCTGCCCAATGTACAGCGTTTTCATAAGGACTTTAAGATACTCTAGTGCACCCATCTTTCTCAGAAAATTCCATAGTTTGACATTTTCAGCACATTCAAAGGCTTCATTGTGATCAATCAAGTGTAAGTTGATCTTCTGGTATTTCTTGGGTTTTCTGATTATCTGTTCCGTCAGCAGTGATCTCCTTTGTTCCTCAGTGTTTCCTGAATCCTGCTCATACAACAGGCCATCCGCTTTTAATGTCTGTTGAACGATCTTTAGCATAATTCTAATGGCATGTGATGTAAATCACACCAAAGTTCGCACATTCTGTCAAGCGTCCTTAGTTTGGTATCAAATATAAATCTGTTCTTTACCAATCGGTGCCAATTGAATTTAATTTAGAAACACAAATTTGCTTAACTGCACGTCTTTGAATTGCATTGGGAAGCCCAGGCAATGTGGGGACGGATGTGCAAACTCCACACAGAAAGTGGGGTTGGGTTCAAGCCCCCAGCTCTGGACATTTTGAAATTAAAATACCACCCCCAGGATCGCTCGACCACTCTCGTTGTGACATCAGTTCATCCATTTTCCAACTCGCTTAATACTAGACAGGGTTGTGGTCACTGTGACATACATTAGCATATTATTTTAACTTCAGATTTTGTTTATGCACATTTTTTTGGCATCAACATGTTAAAAGCTGGCAAACACAAGGACTCCTGCTAAAACATCAAGGATGATTTGAAAAGCCTCAGTGAAAATGTACTCTTTTGAAATGGATGCCACTCACAGGCATTTATATCATATACATTTTCACTTTAATGGGTATATTAATGGAATTTGATAAAAAGCATGTTTCATAGTTATCCAGCCTTATCTTTAATTCTTTGCATTTGTTGGACTTTAGTATATGCAGAAAGCCTAACAAAGAAAGACGTTTTTCTCTTCAGGGTGGCTGTTTCACAGAATTATTTGCCTGTAGAGGATGTATCTCAGCAGTATGGAGGAAAATTTCTGTAAAGAGGGGACCAACAGCAAGCTGTCTTCAGTTATGAAATACTTTTATGATATTACTGATGAAATATGGTGTTGTTTCTCAAGCTCTAATTTCATTTTTATGAGGTCATTAGTTTAACATGCATACAGCTGTAGTTTATTTCGCTCGGCTGTATTCTCATGGACCTGCACATGCTGGGGTGGGGGGGGGCTCACGGTGCCTGATTGGTCAATTATAAACTTGTCATATTTAAATCACTTCAAATTCCCTGGAAATTCTACACAGATATAACACCAGTTCTGAGTGGGATGGAGAGTACTTTTAAAGGGGAGGGCTTCAGGTGCGTGACGGTTATGTAGGGATGTGTGGCCTGTATTTAAACCAATAGTTCTCAACCCGGGCCTCAGGCCCCTCCAGCCAGTCCACATTTTTGTTCTGGTCCACCACCTGCATGCGTAAGCCAGGTAATCAAGGACACTATCAGCAAATGACCAGTAAGTTTGGGTATGTATAGGTGGTGGAACATAAAAAAATGTGGACTGGCTGGGAAGGCCTGAGGACTGGGTTGAGAAACATTGTGTTTAACCAATGGAACTGTAAGTGGGGAGGAGACAGGGTTTAGAATTTCCAACGGGATTTTTAACAAGTTCAACGACAGTTAATTTATCCACCTTACTGCGTGACCATTGCATGCACTGTGGACTCCAGCTTGAATATAAACAAAATCCCTGAAAATAAACAATTAGAGTCCACAACTGAATGCTGTAGATATAATTGTTGGTTATGAAGTCGGCATTATGCTGTGGTTTCACTGCATTTTTATTTTGCAGTGTTGGTGTGTGTATGTGTGACAGTCACTGAAATGCACAGCACAACTGTGCAGAAATCCTGAATAACTGCTTTATGAAGAGTCTCAAGTGCCAGTAATTAAACTGATACAAAGCACATCTCTGGCTTAAGGTCAAGCAGTGGTTCTATAAGGGACTCACTGTATGTGTCATTCAGTCCTGCATTATCATGTTTAATGATTCAGAACAGTGGGCCCCACTTCCCTCGCGATTTACAAGTAGGCCTGGAATCCACCAGACGCTTTGTGCATGAGTTCATAGGGAGTGGGAAAGGTGGGTAATTAGCTTCAGTAAATGACTGGCTGTTGAACCTCCTCAAGGGTACAACAGCTCAATCCTTCCTGGTGTCAAATATTCTTTGGGTGAAGAGTCGATGTCCTTATCTCTCTGCTCCCTGCTGCCCAAGTATCTCAGCGGTTAAAGGGTCTCTGTATGTTTACTGTGGGTCATGGGTTCAAATCCTGTAATTGTATCGTTTTTGGGCCTTGAGCAATGCCCTTAGACCCATATGCTCCAAGTGAGCAGGTTGACCTTGCACTCTCAATGCAAGCTTTCCTCAATTCTGCATCTCTTCGGTCAAAAGTGACTGCTGAATACATGCAAAAATATCCAACACTGCAGCTGACTTGAATTATGTGCATTTTAAATCATGCACAAGTCTCGGGGTGTGTGGGTTCGACTTGGTAATGGATTCTTCATAGTAATTTTCACAGTCAGTCACTTCACCTGGTGTTTCAGGTGTTCATCTGCCTGCCTGTCGATCTGCAGGACCACACTCGGGTTCCTCTGGGTTCTTAGTGCACGTCTATCAGGTTTAAGTGACATCTCACAATGTATGTTGAACTCTCTCTTCTGCCTAAGATATATAATAATATCAATTTCCACCTTGGTTTATGCCACCTGATTGAATATTTGCCCATAAATTAGCATTAGCTAATAAGAAAATAGGCTTTTTGCCAGAAAGAGGCGTACAGAACGGAAATTTTGGCAATGTGAAAATTAAAACGTCCGAGTTGTCTAGTTCTGTGGCTGTATAACACAAATGCTGTCAATCAGTTATATGTGCTTGCACTGCTTTCCAATCCTTTTAAGTGTATTCCCCTGGAAGTTTCGCTTAATTTCTAATGGAGGTGCACGCTTGCCAAAGGCTCACTCTGCTTCGGCCTGCCGTGGGGGCAGCTAGCAACCAGACCCTCAAAATGTCTTTGTAGAAATTGTGAACACATTTCTCTTAACGATGTTACTGTCCCTGTGCCGGTGCATTAAAGAAGCATGGGGAGTACGTTCTTTGTAGGTGTATGTGACTGGCTCATTGGCGGTGTGTTCCATGATGGGCATGCCATTTGCCAGCCTTATACTATATATTTAATGTGCATTTTATGCCAGGCAAAGCTGAACGTATCAGTGCTTATACACTGGCATTTTAAGACTGTGATGTAACTGTCCAGCAACCCATAAGTTCTGCTGCTTAGCTGCTGGGACTGTAGGTTAAAGGAATTTTTATCATGCTGAGGCTCAAGCACTTTGTTGTTGAATAGCTAACTTAACAAGAACCACAATGGGGTGGCAATTAAGCTTAAGATCTGCTTCCTCACCCTCAGAAACCAGGATATCTTTAATGCTGGAGAACAACCAGCTGCTGTGACCATGGGGAAAGCCACCCCACTACAAAACAGAGGCCTGACTAATAAACATCTGTTATTTACCTTCTTTAGAAGTGGATAACTCGACATGCTCCCTCGATCTCCTTGAGAAGGCAACAATCGGCCCGTTCCTCTAAAAACGGCTGGATCTTTTGCCATTCTGGAGTCATAACAGACACACTCCTCCACAGTTGAGGGTGATGTCCAAGTGTCTTCAGATGTTGTGTGTCCCTCGTTCTTCTTCCAAGCTCGGATCAGGCGCACTTTAAGAAAGTATTTACCCCCGTCCAAGCACCTTGTGAGGTGTGGCTATTGCCAGAGCAGGTGGATGTGCTTAATCAGTCACATCTTGAATGGGCATGGAGTGCATGAGCCCAATTTCATAGCGGTCAGAGCCATTTTGATGGATTACATGCATTGCACGGAGAGGAGGTGGAGGTTGGTCCGGCACTATGGGCATCAGTTTGGCATCCACATGCTTACAAGCACAGCAGTCCTAGGAGCAGCCCGGTGTAATGATATCTCTCAGCCAGAAAACAAATAATCTTTGTCAGAGGGAGAAAGCGGATAATAAAGAATAAAAATGCGGCATGAATTGCTATCAGGAATGCATTTGTGTACTTCAACAGGCCCGTACATCAGGGTCCAAATGAAGCCATTCTACCGATGTAAATGTGCACTTTCAGGCCTGAGGAGCACGGTTTGATGATAACCCAGAGCCCGACTCTGCCTCTAATTCCTTCCTGCCAGCCTTCCTACTGGGCTGCCCACCCTGCCTCTGATTCCACCTGTAATTCCTCCCTGCCATCCTTCCTACTGGGGTGCCCACCCTGCCTCTGACTCCACTTCTAATTCCTCCCTGCCAGACTCCCTACCAGGCTGCCCATGCTGCCTCTGACTCCGCCTCTAATTCCTCCCTGCCACCCTTCCTACCAGGCTGCCCGCACTGCCTCTGTGTGCCTTGTCATTATCATGTCTCTCCTGCCTGTTAATAGACCTGACTCAGGGCCTGTCTTAGTGGGAGTTTAGACACAATTACCATCACCTCCGCAACAACAGGCAGCACCTGGGGCTTGATTCTCAGACGCGGAATTGATTTAAGCCAATCGGATTCAAGTCGGAATTTGAGTTATTGCCCTCGCGGTGTGGAACATGGAATCTTTAGCTTTTAATTAATGATGGAATCACACCGCCTTGTTCAGCAATATTGAATATAGCGACAGAGAGAGAGAGTGCTCACACTGGGTACACAACGGAGGCACAGTCTGAGGTGATGTAAACAGTAATGAGGGGGAGGGATTTAAGTATACATGTGTGTACTGTGTGTCTCCAGTTTGATTGGTTCCTTAATGGGAGTCTTTAATTAAAGGAACACTTTAACTAGAGCTGAATCATAGAAAATGGCCAAATTCATCAGTTACCCAAGAGGAATCACACAGGTATATTGTGCCAGACATGCAATATGTAGTCAGGTGTTTTATTCATTATTATACTTTTAAAAAGACCAGGCCAGCACTGCTGAAATTTTGCAGTTGTTGTTTATGATGCGTTTTTAGGGAATTGATTACTGTTGCTAATGAAGGATATCATATGTAACGGACGTCTGTCTAATGTCTGCCTAGTGGTGAACAGGCGGCGCGGATGAGTGTGTTAATGAAGCTGCTTGTAATGGGATAGTGTTCGAGCCGCGTGTGCTCTCCAAATTGTTAGCGGTGTCTGATGTGTGCCAGAAAAAAAGAGGAGGGAGATTTAGCCTTCCATGTTTTTGCCTATT
This sequence comes from Gymnarchus niloticus, assembly GCA_009936485.2. Taxonomy (NCBI): domain Eukaryota; kingdom Metazoa; phylum Chordata; class Actinopteri; order Osteoglossiformes; family Gymnarchidae; genus Gymnarchus; species Gymnarchus niloticus. The sequence goes on along the minus strand of JAACJT020006769.1, from coordinate 19,037 downwards.
CATTCTTAAACTCATCAGAAATTTCTTTCTTTTAGCTCTAAGGGCTTTTTAATTCCCAGCGTATTCAGACGAGTTAGGATTATGTTCAGGTTGTTAATTTGTGAAAAGCCCGTTATACGACTCACTTTCAGCAGCCGTTAGTAATTCATAAGGCATGTTCAGTGGTAACTACAGTATTTTGTACAATAGTTAATCATGTGGGTTGAGTTTTTTTCAGTCTGTCCCTGTTTTGATTTCATTTTTATAGTGTCACGCACATGCAAGGCACATGGAAACGTCACTGACGTCATCTTGGGCCACAAACCAAGCCTCGTAAGCTGTTTCTGAAGTAAACTGCAACAATTCTGGGGACGTGAATCAGCAGGACCGAGGCCGTGGAAGCAAAGCAAAGCCTTTGGATCCCCGGGAGGAAAGAGTCATTATACAATTGCGTGTTGTGAACACCTCCCCTGCCATGGCAGGTGTTACAATACCCTTTTAGCTCTTAATTAGCATCAGACTAAAGGGACTCAATGGAAAAGTAACCGGCTGCGAAAGAACAGAAATGCAGATGACAGCTGAGGACAAGCCTCAACGTGCCGCAGGTTATGGTGGTAACAGGAAGTGGGTAAATCCAAAGGTTCTCTTTCAAACCTCTGAGTCCTACTTGTACGGCACCTCCACTGGTGGGGATTCAGTCACGCTCCGGCAGAACCCACGTCCCTCGAAGGCTCGGCAGCTCTGCTGTTTCCCCAGTAATGCCTGCGGGGGTGGAGGAGTTTGCATTCGATTATCAGTCGATTCTCAGCGGGAGTCAAGAACCTGTAGGTGTGATTCTGAAATGCTGAGCCGTGGAGTGGATCTTCACTTAACCTAGCTGTCAGGCAGAGAGGCTCTGGCTCGCTCTTTTACTCAGCAGCCTCTGAATAGTTCATTAGTTTATGATGTTCATTCTATTGCAATGCATTTAAAATTTATTTGTAACGTTTCAGAGTTGATGGAGTACAAAATAAAAAAGACATTGCTATCTACAGCGAGAATGCTTTGATGGCTGTTTCGAACGGTAAACGGTCAGTGTACCCAGCGTCGTTCTGATGTCAGTGGTATTTTGAAGTCTGTAAATGAAATATTAAAGGGTCTGGTGGCCTGAGCCACATTCCTGATGCCAGAGCATTTGCACGCCTTTTAAAAAGCTCTGCTACGCACCAGATTTTAATTACCATAAAGCATTCTGTGGCAACCTTCTCCGCATGATTCCGTTAGATCGGTATGGCGCTGTGGAGAAGTGTCAGCGGTAAGGAAGGAGGTCACACCTCCATAGAGACAGGTAAAGCCTGCCGGCCACTGGCACGAGTGGCCAGGTTTTATTACAAGAACGAGCTTTGGCCGAGCTTGTTTACGAAGTCAACACATGAAAATGAATGTAAAGTGTATGTGAAGGATTTTTTTTTGTATGTTAGGGATTAAGATCAGCAGGGTTTGTATGCTGGGTAGGATGTTCACCCACCTTTACTATGCTCATAATTAATTCCATAAATTTCTTATCTTACGTTCACACCGCGAGCAGCAAGAGCGTCAAAGCGACCGGAAGTCATTCATTCTCTATGGAAGGACGCGGCGCGATTTGGGCGGCATGAGCGTCAAAATGAAGTTGAAGCCTGGTCAACTGTATGGTAATGAGCTATGACGCGGCTCGGCGGCAACCAATTGGAATGTAGAAATGCTCCACTAAAGTGAGTGCCACAGAACACAAGCGTGTAAACTTTTGTTCCGATCAAACAGTTCCCAAGCATAATGGAGGGGAATCTGATCATAGCCGTAGTGGGTTTACCAGTTATGACTCGTCCCTGTTTCCGTACAGGGATATATATAATAATAAAAAAAATGAGGCATGGACCAAGGTGTACGAAAGTTTTGGTGTTTAGGTGAGTTTGTGAAGTGCATAATATATTTTTGGGAAAAAAGGAAGGAAAGTCCATACTAATTTTGGCGCCATAGCATGCAAAACCATGCTAATTGTCTGTGACGTTAACGTTACCGACGTCTTCGCGGACGGTCAATCAGTACTGCATTTAAGCAACTACCTCGCGATTATCCATAGTGAGAAGATAAACTTGAAAAGAAGCGCAACACAATTTATAGGCAACATTTTCCCTCCAGAATGCTTGATTTTAAGCAGGAACGCAGTTAGTTACTGGCTCACAACAATATCGATTTGACAAATTATACCTTATCGGCAGTCGGCAGAAAGATAAGCTACACATTTGTTTGCTTTCCGGCCGCTTTTAAAAGCATGAAGACCTAACGTTCTGAACGACTTGGCCCCGCCTACTCCACTACGTCAGAGAGCGGCCACAACGTTCGCTAGCCTCGTGGGCAGGGCGGCCAGAGCGAACGCTTGACGCTCTCACTGCTCAGTGTGAACGTACCATTAGAATCAACCAGAGGAAGGCTCGCAGTCAGTTGCTGCATTTGCCATTTGTAGACTGCAGTTCGTCCCAGAATAAGACAAGTGGTAAATGCATTTTACTCCAACGAGGGTTTGCTGTCTTGTCCCTTTAGATCCGTGGTTCCCAAACGTTTTTTGTTTGGCAGTTCAGGAACCCCATTTTCAGATAAGAATATTTTAAAGTGACGCCCACACCACCTACCAGCATGCACACACATGGTGGGTTGTGGGTTTAGCAGGTTGGATAATTAACTGGAACGAGAGTACATTAACGCGAGATGCAAAATCACTGGCTTTAGGTCTGATGGTGCCTTTACAACTTGGTCCTATCTCATCCTACTTTTGGCTGAGATTGGAAGGGCGTTACTGTCCAGTTTTTTTGAGTAAATGTGTTGTTGGTACAGCAAAGTAAACTGAACGCTTGCACCTTTTTGGGGAACAGCCAGTATGTTAGCCTATAAATTATTCAGAACTATTAAAAATTAATGCAGTGTATTAAAGAATTAATTGTAAGAGCGATTAGAAAAATGTGAAAAAGACAACTTTGGTTACGATTTGTTGATGTTTCGCTTGCTGCCATGGTAACTAATGAGGGTAATGAGACAGGGTGGCTGACCTTGAGAAAGAGGTGCACCAGGTATCTCAGAGACGTCGGCATGGTGCACGGTACCATATCGCCGCCAGGACATTTGTCTCAACAGCTCCACCCCTGGCCGTGTCCTGCAGTCCACCATCTCTTGCAGTGTGTGGGCTGTGGTGCTGCTGAAGGACAGTGAGGATGCAGTTTGGCTGTCCCGGGTTCAGAGATGGTCTGTTAATGCCCACATCAATTTCCATCCTACTTTGCAACAGTGCACTGGTTATCTGCATCATCTTCTCTTCAGCCCAACCTTTACATCCATTTTTATTTCTCTTAGCGACCAAATTAAAGCAAAAGGATCATTGCCCCGATACCCAAAACCAGCATTTTCACTGGAGTCACCAGCACGTTGTCCTGTAGCTAATCATGTTGCCGTGTCTCCATTACCTTCGTTTATGCACCTGAGACAAGTCACAATTCTGGTGAGCACCGGCAGGCCGATTTTAGCAGTCACCTGTTTGTCCATCACTCACGCACTCTACTCAAGCAGAGAGCAGGGAATACATGTAATATGTCACGTGTTTTATCTCTGGCTAAGCAGCCTGTTCTGTCTGCTTAGATTATGCTCAGTTTGTGCGTACTGTGCAATGACGTTTGTCAGTGTAGAAGTGTGCTAAACAAAAAGGCTGCCATGGTTACAGGGCTGAGGGAGGGAAATGGCCGGTATTTAGGGCCTGCTCCCTCTGAATGTGCGTCTCTCAAAATTATCACCTGGAAACACTTTAGAATTGGGTGACCCTGTGTCCTAATATTGTTTTCTCACTCTCCTGATCCTCTAATTCTTAATTGCCATCTTTAATTCTTCTTAAGCAGTTGGGTCATTTCTGAGTGGAAATTCAGGAGGTCTGGGGCTTTGCCTTGCATGGAAAATGCGAAGTGCAGTTTTGGTAAGCAACTGTCTGTTTTACCTTTATATTGCCTTTGGCAAATTAGCGGTACTGTTCAATGATGGCCTTCGATCGTATCTGGTACTTGCCACTCCTTTGTTTTTCTGGTGGATTTGGTTTGTTTTCAGTCATTCATTGAATGTCTTCCCATTCAGTTTCCTGTAAGGAACTTTGCCTGGTAGAACAGGAAGATAAACTTGGCATGGTTCTTCTGGGTGTTTGACTGACCTCCTCACCACATTGACCGGTGTCCCTCTTCTGCCAGGGAGAGTGTCAACTTTGCTGCATAACAAATTCTTCTTCATCCATATCTGAAAATGGCAGAACCAACAATCAGTGTAAAATTCTGCTTGAAGATGAACCCTTTGCCCAGGAGTCCAGTCTCCCACTGAATGTTCTGCAGATGAATGTAAATATATGCCGTTTTAAATTGTCTTGGGGCGTTTGGTGAAACTGTTTATCTGTAAAATTGTCCTGTTCTCTAAAGTACTGTGTAGGCAATGCTCTGGTGGTCATGTCATGATGACTGTAGAGCTTGTGTTTTGCTCCGTTATTTCATTTAAGTCCATTTATATTCTTTGAATTCAATGCAGTTTTCTGCTGAGATTGTGATCTGGGAATTAATTGTATTGTGGGCCGTATTCAATTGTCCGTTTCAGAGAGGTCTACGGTTTTAGATTTCAAATTATGAGCACTGAGCATTAAACATCCCTGTATGATGACCAAGGGTTCAGCAGGTCAGTATGAGGTCACTTAAAGGGGAAGCTACTTAAAGGGTCATGTCTCAAGGGCTTGCAAGAGTGGCTCTATAACTCTCTCATGTCAATACACTGTCTGTATTTCAGAAAAACAACTGACTAGCAGATGGGCCTACCTGAAATTGATGGACACAGCTTTGGTGGCATTTCCTCCTGCACATGGCAGACCCTTGACTCGCCGTATGTCAGTCACCTCACTTGCATCGTCGTCTCCTCATTCGGCTTGAGGAATGCTGTTCTGACTAAAATCTCACCTCCCAGTGAAAATCTCAGGAGTGCAGCTCCCTTGCGAGGCAGTAGAACTGTAAATCTCCTTTCACCTGACGATAGGAACAGGAGCATCGCACGTCTTATTTAGAGACCCCACAGTATCGTTGCTGTGAAGTGAATAGACAGCATGTGTAATTACAATTCGATTTATTTATTTACTGGAGGCATTCGTTGAATGCGAGGCATATCATACATCACAAGCTCGCTGCTGTTAGGGAGTCAGCTTGGATTTAAGTGTAGCTAGGCTGAGCTTCCCATGAGACAAGTGCAAGTTAGCATTGGAGCAATGTTTATAGAATACATTAGAACATAGGTAAGAATGTAACAGAAAAACTACTCCAATTGAAGTGTCAAAATATGCTATGGTGGCATAGTAGGATATGTCAGTGTTTTGAGAGATTTTTGGTGGCAGTGCCTTGTTGTCTGTGAGAAGCAGGGCATTGGACGGAGATACCAAGATGCTCAGGGGTCAGTTTTGTGCTGGGGACGAGGGGCCATGAAAACCCAGGTGCTTCACAAAACAACCTTCAAACATCCTGATATATTTGTAGGCATAAAACCAAAAGTCACTGATTATTTTATATCATGTATGGGAAAGCACAAGATGCCCAATCCTTATCCACAAGCTATGAAGGACTGCCACAGTCCAGATTCTAAATGGCTCTACATGGTGAACACCTGATCTGGTATCAGTATGGGGCTGGGGTCACCTGATCCTTGAAGGTCACCACACTGCTTAATTTGGTTGGCACCTTGGCACAGACTGCGCCCTAAGGCTGCCTGGCATAGACTCTAGGGCCAAATAGGATTAAGTGGTTTGGAAAACGGATGGATGGACGGACCTTGGCATAGACACAAGGAAGCGGGTTGCAGTGGGGGGGAACATCTTTGAGAGGGTAGCTGCTAGCATATTAGCTATTAGCTATTGAAAAAAAAATCAGCTCCTTTCACCCACAAGAACAGAGACATGCTCTTCTGCTCAGAGAAATTTGCACATATCAGACACCCAACACTTCAAAAACAGTTTGAATTGAGGAGAGGAAGTCTATGTCTTTTACTCCTGAGGGATGGTGTGGATGTTCAGGCCATTTAATAGATGGGTGGCCCCAGTGTTTAAATGCCCTGGTAGCCTGAAAAAGACTAGCCTGGGAGACATTTTGTGAGGGCTACCAATGCACAGGTCTGGCAAGAGGAGCAGTGAGGATGATTAATTAAATGTAGTCATGTTACAAATCAGCTTCTGGGCTGAACCGCATCCCACTGAGCTGTGATTGATAAGACAGCAAACCGGCTTGATTATTTCAGTGAACCCTGAAACCTGCTAGCTTCTCCTAAGTGGTTAGATCCTGTTCTCTAGAACGTTCCGGATGTTTGAACCTGACACGTTCTGCCATGTGATACTTCCTCAGTTAGTGGCACCATACATAGAGTGATACTGATATTTCTTTATTCAATTGGTATGAGTGCATTTTAACACTTCTTTTTCCTGTACGCACATCCTGTGTTTTTTTCAGTAACTGCATTACTCACTTGTAAACTGCTTATCCATTGCAAGGTCACATTTTTAAATGTTTTACTGTCTTTTGATGTGTCATTTATCATGGAAGCTTCTGGCATGTAAAATTGGATGAGTTAGGAGACAATGTCTGGAAAGTTTGTCAGTGTTTAAATTATACTGCAATCCTTTCCTGTGCATTATGATACTTGATCGATTGATTTTGGGCAAGCAGTTTTTATATGGACGATATCAAAGCTTCAGTCTGTCATGCATCCAACAGTATAGCAGTGCAGTGTAATTATTAATTATTATTATTAATTATTATTATAATTAATTATTAATTAAAGGTAACATTATTTTCACAATGATTCTATTTCATGAGGATTGACCAGTCTGTCCTCACTCTTCCCTCATTCAAATTCCAAAAACTGTACTTGCAAATCAGCATCAGCTTAAAATTCATACTTCTAATATTATGCCAACATAATTAACATGTATTTAAACTTTGTTCATCTGGGAATTTAATGAGGTAGAGTAGAACAGTTTTAGATGAGTGGTATGTCTGGACCTTTGGGAAATGTAAGGTCATGTCCCCAACCTGTCCCTTAATCCAGCAGTTAGAGGTACAGACATCTCATAGAATATCTGTTATTTCCTGATGGCTTGTCAATAGTGGCCATCTTCAGGAGAAACTTAGCTTTCAGGAGCATGTGACTTGAATGTTGATTGACCTGGTCAATAGGGATCTCCATGCTTTAAACAGTGTGTCTGAAAAACTCACTGTTTGATGCCCTGCAGGGGAATTGAAGTGGGCATTTCCCATGTAGCTTTTTTAAGTGTATCAGATGCAGAGGTAGCTCTAAATTCATAGATTAATTATTCAAGCGTGAACGAAGCATGCTTTAAATTCAGTGAGGATTTTGGTGGACCTCTGACCATACAGTGGCTACTCGGACTTTGAAAACACGATGGGTGCTATAATCGGTGGGTCAACACTGGATGAGTGGAGTCTGAATAGCAGGGGTGGTCTGCATGGATGAGATGATAATCCAAAGTAATGGAGTACAAATAAGGAAAGGAGAACTGCTTACCTCTGCGTTGCTAGCTCACAAAGCAGAAGAACGTAGGTGTGATTTAACAAAACTCACTGAGTACCAAGTCTCCCTGCTGTACTCACAGTGGCCCCACTGTCACATTGTAGACAAATGGTAAATAAAATGAGAAATTTGGATCGATACATCATTCACAGCAATTACTAAAATGGTCATATAATTGCTATCTCCTTTACATGCTCCAGACCGTAGGAAGAGCCTGCACAGTCTCACTGAGGCAATTAGTGCTACATTTTAATGGTTCATATGAAATATATACCATACACATTACTAAAGGAAACTGTCAGGCTTACCAGAGTGAAGGGAGATATTCACATATTTTAAATGGAAAACTGCATCATGCCCCCAGCCATACACAAATTAGCATTTTTTTTTCTTTGGGCATATTCTCATTCATTGAGTAATGATTTTTACCCCAATATTAACAGATTGGAAAACAGGTTAAAATGGATAACAAATATTGGCAATATTTTGAACAAATAATTTTCTTAAAATGTTTTGAGGGGTGTCCCCATAACTTGTGTCACTGGATTGAATATTCTTCTTAAATATACACTGTAAGTTACTTTACTGCTGGCTTGTAAGAAACAATTTTAATGGATGCCATCTTTTTTCACAGATCAGTCATATGAAATAGGCTAAAGCAAGCATTTTAACTTTTAATTTACTCCGTCACTGATAAATTGAAAGTAACAGATACACAAAAGTCATCCATCTATTTTTGAAATGCTTGCTATGGTGATAGACAGTCTTGAATGTTGTCCTAGGAATCACAAGGCTGAGGTACACCCTGCATGCCTTTGGGTCATGGGAGGATCCTGAGGTACCCAGAAGAAACCCACATGGTGCAAGATTCGCACCCGTCACCCCATTTTGTAGAAATGGTTCTGTTTGTCGTTGTTAGAAAAAAATTCTGTTCACTACAAAAATAACTTTGGAATCTAGTTGGTATTTTCAGGAAAAAACAGACATGCTAGGATTGTGCTGCAGCGTGTATATTTTTGAGAATTGTTGCAATGAATTTTAAGGGATTTATTTAAACACGTACTAGACTGTTAGGCATGCTTCCATAGCAGTTGCCACGTCTGTGCCATGATGATAGTTAAGTATTTAAATTATGTTTCGAGTAGTCTGTTTAGAGTTCCAGCTTTGTGGTACCAGTCCATTGAAGAAAACACGTCATCAAATTAGCAGGTGTAATTTCAATAGTCTCCATAGTAATTGCGATGTGTAAACTGGCTATTGTATGTCTCACACCACGGTAGCTGGTATTACTCAGCAGTGTGAATCCTAACTACAGTGAGTAAGCAGGCTGTAGTATCTCCCTTAACCCTAGTAGCTGGTATTACTCAGCAGTGTGAATCCTAACTACAGTGAGTAAGCAGGCTGTAGTATCTCCCTTAACCCCAGTAGCTGGTATTACTCAGCAGTGTGAATCCTAACTACAGTGAGTAAGCAGGCTGTAGTATCTCCCTTAACCCCAGTAGCTGGTATTACTCAGCAGTGTGAATCCTAACTACAGTGAGTAAGCAGGCTGGAGAATGTCTCACACCCACAGCTGGTATATCTTTGCGTTCTTTGTAAATTAGCCTTGCAGAGGGGTTGTCTTCTGCTGTGACTGGCCCCATTTATAAGATATCACATTAATCATGCACAATAGAACCTTAAGGCAACACACTAACAACTTCCCATTTAATTAATTTCAAAATATACATTCTGTATAATTCAGCATCTCCCAAAAAAAGCAAACTGCAGGAAGAGTAACATACTTAATTAAAGGTAAATGTCATTTTTCCTTTTCAAGGATAAGTAAATGAGAGTGGGGAATTTTTTACAAATAACTCGCAGGGGTTCCAGCATTGATTTGGCCCACCTGTTCATTATGCCTTCACGCTTATTGTTTAAAACTTAGTCTGTTCGATCGTCTCAGTGATGGATTGTTGTGCATTACACAATGAATGTGAAATGAAGGAAAACTTTGTATGGTCTGAATTAGTACTCACTAATGTTAGCTGTAGGATAATGCACTGTTAAAGTATCAGCCTTGCATCTAGTGATGGGATAAATTAGGCTTCAAAACCCGTGGTGGCTATGGTCAGCATTGATTGGTATTGTTGGATATTCTCACTCACCATGGGTTTCGAAGCTTCATGTAGTGCCAGTATTGATTGGTTAGTTCAGGATACTCCCACCACCATGGGTTTTGAAGCCTCATTTAGCAGCAGCATTGATTGGTTAGTTCAGGATACTCCCACCCTGCACAGGCTTTGAAGTCTCATTAGTCCCATCACTACTTACAGGGTCTGCAGTCTTTGCTCTGGTGACCTCAGCAGTAAATCTGAACTGTCCCAGTAAGCACGTTTTAAAACCTGCGATCACTGTTCGAAACGGATATGCTGTATAAGACTTCTTTGTATCCATTTAAAAGCCAGCCATGTAAAACATGACAATTTACAGTATGTGTCTGTAAATAGCACAAGTGATAAATCTTGGCTATGGTGGCCTGGTGTAGCTTCTCCAATGTATCTCCTGGTCCTGTAGGATTCTTTAGCCAGTGCATTGGCATTGGTTTCACCTGGCGGACTACTCTTGATAAGAACTGGTGCTGTGCAACCTTCGGCTGTCACACTCTGCAGGGTATTATCCAGCACAAATCATCAGCCATATCAAAATAACTTTCCTTATCATTGGCTTGTCCCATCTTGAGAACCATGTCCCTCCTCTCCGCGAATCCCACCAACTGAGCTCCACATATGAAGGAGGAGTCCTTCCTTATCTTGTCTTTTAACAGGTCTTGTTTCTCTATCAGACCGGCTTCTCTGGAATCTCCAGGACTCCAAGCTGGGCGCTCATTTGCATTTTCATTTTTTAAGCAAAGTGAGGCATATTTGAAATATTGTTATAATAACAACAACAATACTACTAATAATAGTTGAAATAGTAGTAGGGACTATTCCAAAAAATCAGGCTTTAGAAATCCTACAGTCAAACATGAATTCTGATTGGAGAAGTTTAGGGAGATTCGGGGAATCCGCAAATTCTGAAGTCGGACTTTCAGTTTTCTCCAATAGAAATTCAGGTTTGATTGAACAGATTTGTTAAGCTCGCTTCCTGGAACGAACCCCCATAGTAGTAGCAGTAGTAGAAATACAACAATAGCAACCAACATAGCCTCATTATTATAATTATTATTACTAAAACCATTCATGGCAAGAAACCCAAACGCAGGGTGCCCTTCCTGTATGATTTCGCCGCATCAGCACAAAATTAGCCAAAGCACCGGCACTCGGCACATGAAGGGGTCAGTGGAGGATGATCTCTCGCTGGGCCTTTGAAACCCTTCGATCCTTTTTCCCCTGACAGTTTATAGACCCTCCATCAGGTTCTTCAGCATCGTCATTGAGGAAGCCCTTCTCCAATTACAGAGCGGTCAGGTGAGTGAACCCAGCTCTCCTTGCACCTGCTTGCTCAGTGCATGATTAGTTTTATTCCCTTTTCTTATTCATATTAACATGCCTTTAAAAGAGGAATCTAAACCATCCATATACCTCTATCTGCTGATACTTCACACATTGATTTTCTTTAAGGGGATATGGATCTGATCAGAAGTCAGTTATTATGCCGAGCTGCTCGTCCTCGAGAAGTTGGCGACTCTCCTGTGCCTGACACCGTACGCGTCCTGAAAGACTCGCTGCCTTAAATGCTGTCAGTTGATTCTTTATAGCCTGTGCTGACTTGAAGAGGAGGGTGGCTACTGAGGGTAAGTCACAGCTTCTGAGAGCTTTTGATGGTGGAGTTCAGTCTTCATTTTTCTTTTTTTCTTGTCACCCTACTTAGACCTCATTGTACAGTCACACTATAGAACTGGGCTTGAAACTGGGAATGTACTGGCTTCTGTCCAGATCCGTGGCACTGTCTCATGTACTGTTCCGGCATACCGAGATCTCCCCCTCTTCTCTCCAATAACCTTCTTTCCACATTTTGCAAAACAGTGCAATTAGAGCGGAATCCTGAAAGATAATTTTACAAATGGCTAATAAAAGTATGAAGAGATACTTAAGAATTTGTTTTTTGTTTTTCTAACATTGTGGGACATTCCATTCATTTCTGTGGGCCTGACCCTAATCCAAACTATGACAATACTAACCCTCACCCAGCCCTAATCTTAGCCATAAGTAGCCAAACAAAATACAAGACTTTTGGCTCCCCACAAGGTAAAAAAAAAATAGTAGGCTTTCATTCCTTGTGGGGGCAAATAAGTAAGATGCGCACGTTAGCGAGCGCGCGTACACACACCCAGGTGACGTAAGAGAGCTTTGAGTCTGACCATAGGGTCAGCCATTTATCTAGTACCCCTCAGGCACTTATTTGGGGTTCAGGGCCCAAAACTAATATGATTACTGTGTCAACAACGAGATTTGAATGGGTGACATTCTGGACATAGGCCCTGGCTGCAAACCCAAAGAGCCGCACAGCACGCAGGACTGCATAGAGTACATACTTCAGTGTTTCTCTCGTGAATAATTTGGGAACATTTTAGCATGTATAAATGATAAATATTTATTGTTCTGTAGGATTATGCATGCCCTAGAAATGGAACATACATGTGAAATGGACAACTTCTATACAATGCTTTAATCTAGCAATGCAGTATATTTGAAATTCTTCAACTACCAGCGGATAACTGGGTATCTTTTCAGAATGTTTCAAAGGCACATATGCCATCACGACAAAGAGTTCTCGACTCGATATGTAGCATCACCATGGAAACAACTCTTGGATCCAGACCGAAGACTGCGAACAATAGCAACGGTCCGTCAGTGATGACATTCTTTGGAAAACCGTTATTTGAAGTTGGGGGAAGACCTATCTGGTTTTCTCTGAAAATGTCGGGGCGAATCCAATGAGACAGCATGCATGAGTAACGTGACGATTCGAACCTTGTACAGACAGATTCGTTTGACACACGTTGGCAAGTAGAGTATGGGAATGAAGCTGACGTGAGAGGTTCCCACTAGGGAACTGGATACTAAAGACTTTAAAGAGGCTGTGAGAATCAACACCATCTGTGAAGCAGTGGAGACATCTTCGTGTGATATAACAGGACAGGCCAGATGTCAGCAGTAGTCGCTCTTACTCTTTAGCCCATGGAAGTGGATGTAGATGTTCTCTTAATGTAAAGTTAACCAGAGGGATTCTCTAATAGGGTCTGCTATTTTCACTGGATATGGATACCAGTTTTCGATTTCCCACCATCCTTATCTGAAATAGCTGACCTGTTGCGTGATTTTTATCTGTGTTAAATGGTGAGTGCGGCGTTCAAAAGCTGTTTAATACCTAGATGTGGACCATCAAGCCCTGTGAAACTCAGTGGGCCTCCAGCTCTCGTGCTAGTATCTTAGATAAGATAGCATCAAGTGGAAAAGGTCATGAAGGTGCGATTAGATGAGTTCCCAAACACATTGAGGCTTATGAAAGGTAGCTCAGTCCTTTCCAGACAGCAATGTAGCCATGTGACTTCTTGCTTGTCCTCAGCTTTGGCCTTCTCTGTCGATCTGTAGCTTTGGTGTCACAGACATGAACTGGATTCACATTTAAATGTGTTCTTTTGCTTAAACCTTCTTTAATAAGTTAATTAGTGTTGTCATTTCTACAGCCACCTCTGTACGCCAGTGTAGCACTTTTTCAGGTAAATGCAGTAGAATATATATAATTAGGTAATTAGGTACCTCAGCCCTGGGCCTGTTTAGCTATGGAGATGAGATAGAATAAAAAGCAGATCGCTCTCAGCTCTGGGTGTTCAGTTCAAGAGAGATAGCGTAGCAACCATAATGAGTATCCCCCCATGTGACATTTGAACTGCATCTCCAGCTACCATGGCAACTGGCAGGCCGTTCCTGAGATAGACGGCTCTGTGTCAGGACTTCCTGGGTGTCACTCAACACAGCTGGGAACTGTGGCAAATATCTTTGCCGTGAACCACGCAGCCCAGCAAAATATTGGGCTCCTCAATCCATCCATCACGTATGAACCTGCAAGACTCTTGCTCAAAAGCAGAGGGAACCATGGGGAGGATGTACTTGCAAATCACTATCTGATGCCTGGAATCATCAATGTTTTGGGGCCCTCAAACGTTCTTCAATACCATCTCTTTTTTGGATTCTTTAGTAGACTGTTTATGTACATGGGTATGGATAGTTATGGGTAGTTCTCTGTGCTGTTTTCACATTTCTCAGTATCTCCTGGCTACAATTTTCACCTGTTGAAGCCCTTGGGCCCCCAAAGTATTTTTAGAATGACGAAAATCAACCTTACAAGCTTTTATAGGAATGCTGATGATCACACAGCAGTGTAAAGAAGAAAAAGAATATGGAGAAGTTCCTCTGGCATGAAGAATGGCGTTCGTCATAAAGCATTCACAGACCATGGCATCTATTAGTGGCTAGGCTGACAGACAAAGGGGGCCCGGACAGTGGCAAACTGGCAGTCAGGGTTACAGGTTATACACAAGTTTACACAGGTGACCTGCATCTCACGAACATCACTTTTCCATTTAAAGTACGGTTAAGCGTGGATGGCGTGTGTATGTGTGTGTGAGTGAGCATTTACTGAGGCTTAAGAACAGCTTTTTTCCCAGGCTGTTCAATTACTGAACATCATAGCTAAATGGACTGTTTCTCTCTTTGGTCTGGATTCATAACATCTCATAATCAGCACACCGAAAATGAACATTTATTTAATCTCTTAAACCCATCTGCTCAATAGATTTAAATTGTTTCATTGTACTCATTCACATATACCTGTTGCTTTAACTCAATTTCACATTTTATTTCTATATATAATTATGTTCCATGTTTTTGAATTGCTTGTCTTTGATTTACTGTCATATCATGTATGTTTTATCTTGTACGAGTAATATTTCATATTTTATTACAATGTTACTCTCTTTTTTCACGTGCACTAAAGCTGAAGAGAAATGCCATCTCACTGTATGAGCCGTGCACCATAGAGGTGAGACGACAATGAAGGAACTCTGACTTGACTTGAATAATATGCTCTTCCTTGTACCTCTGTAAACAGTCTGCAGGAATTCACATCTCACAAAGTATATTAAAGAACAAGACCTAATCTGCAATCATACATGTAAAAACCTTGAGTTAAACTTGGAATATGCGTGGAAAATGATTAAAGTGCAGGCAGTGTTAAAGCACACAACATTCAGAGCCTGCAGATGCAATTACTCTGGTGTCCCTTTCTCCAGAAGGTTTGTTGGGATGTAAGAAGCAGCTCTGCGGTGTTTTTCTCGTTCTGTCTCCACAGTATACAGCCGCTCCTCTACCGTTTTCTCATCCTCATCTTCATGAGAATCGCTGGAATGTTAAGTAAGCCGGAGTTCCTCCTCTGTTCACTGATATCGTTTATCCCTGTTTACTTCAGACAGGAAGTTGAGGTCCCACCTCCTTTGCATCATCTGAGTGCTGGCATGTCACCCTGGGGTGCCTCGCAAGCCGGCGCTACCAGTAAAAGATGCAGGGAGGAAAATGAGCCAGATGGCAAGCAGGCTTCCCAGGCTTGGGAGCTCATGAGGGGGAAGGCGCCTTTAAAGAATCCAGAGGATGCTTTATGGTCATGGAAGTCCTCACTTGGAGGTCTGCATGTGGGATACAAAGTGGTTAAGGTCATGCAAGCACCTAACAACTACTGGCTCACTGCCCAGGAACACGTCACCTCAAGGTATTGCCAAGGGAACGCAGGGAACAGTCGAAGCACACAATCACATCTTGTTTTCCGCCCATTAAATCTTTGCTGTGAGAGCTGAGAGCTGTGGTTCTCTTGGTCTTTCCCCACACACAGACAGCTCTCATAGAGGAGGCCGGTCATGGGGGGGACAGCGTGTGACGAGATCAGAGGTGGCATATCTCTGCTGGGAGATTCTGGGAGTTTCCGGGGTGCTCCGGACCATCGGTGTCGTTTTCACAGAGGTGAGCTGAAGGAAGACCCTAACCCCAAACGCTTTGATCAAGTGGCAAAGTACAGTAGACTAACACCACACAAGGAGGGACTGACCTCTCTGGTCCATGATGTTGACCACCGTTGGGTTGACCCCGGTCAGCAATCACATGCAGTGTCGATGACTGCCTTCACATCAGCCGTGCCTGAGCAGAGATCCACTAATACTAGCTGAGTCAGTCCTGAATGGCAGATAACTAGATTATGCAGCTCTGCAGTGTGTGGGGGTGTAGGGTAGGGAGGACCCAGAAAAGCTGACTACTGGGGAGGTAAGCTTCCTGATGGAAAACCTGCTGGTGGATCTGCATCGCTTTAAGGTGCCTAGGGATTTCAATCTGAGTCTTTTATAGCTTGCCTGTCTAGTTATGCAGAAAAAAAAAAAAATCCTGGTTTAAGTACACAAGCAAGGAACATTGTACCCCTTAGCAGAATGAGACGATTTAGGCAGGAATACAGGGGAAAACTGCAGCCCAGATGGAGGGTTCGAAGTGACAGCGGAATCACTCACAACTGATTCATCCTTTTAGAAATCCCACATGTGAATGTTTACTTGGAGCAAAATTTTATACACAAGGTAACGGACTATTAGTATGGTCTAATTGGGTCGATCGCTTTGGTCCACAAATGAAAGCTTAGAGGCAGTTTTAAGAGATTAAAGTACCTAAATACTGTGATGTACTCTGGTGCATAAACTGTCCTTTAACACTTCAGATGAAGGTTTGAGGATATGAACTCTAGTAAATAGTGTCCAACAAAATTCCTCTGTGTAACACGTCCTTACATTAGAGGACAGAGCTTTCAGATTATCAGGCTGAGCTGATGAATTTGAATAATCTGTGGTGCATTACAACTCCTGCACATGTTACTTTGTAGTAATATAATACTGCTGGATACCTTTGAACTGTAAAGTCTTTTTAAAACACAAAGGTCTAATATTGTATTACATTACTTATGGTGAGTGTACTGTGTATTAATAAAACACATTTTATTTAGATTTTTCTGCTTTTAATTAGTACTGAGATATGAGAGAATCTTTCATTCTTTAATAAGGGGCACCAGGGGATGAGGAAAAAGATGGCAAATAAGACAAAATTTTGAAAACAACAAAAGGCGGCACATAAACAATGTAATATGTAAATTTATTTGTGAATTACAATTATGGCTCCATTATCTGCAAACAATCAACAATGAGCCCAGAATATCTCCATTGGATTTGGGACTTTTTGTCATGGAGGAACATTCTGTTGAGAATAGAGCTTCCTCAAGAGGCGATCACATATTAAACAAATGCCTGCACGGATGAACCTGATGTTACCAGGCAACAAAATGCAAAATGTCTCTCTATATGAATTTTGATTTTCCCAATCATCTTACTGGAGACAGCACAAGA
Organism: Gymnarchus niloticus; assembly: GCA_009936485.2. Lineage (NCBI taxonomy): Eukaryota > Metazoa > Chordata > Actinopteri > Osteoglossiformes > Gymnarchidae > Gymnarchus > Gymnarchus niloticus. The sequence continues at coordinate 2,044 of JAACJT020006769.1, read as the reverse complement.
TTCAGCGCGGAATAATTTTATGTTTTGCCTCCTCTGAGGTCTGACAGTAGCTGTCACACCGAGGAGCTCGAAGGTTCCTATGTCCACAGGTCAACAATCTCATAAAAAATAAGCGTGTTTTTTGCCATTGTCCGTGATTACAACAGCAAACGCTGCCCCCATTGTGCCTATGGACAGGCTCTTCCATGAACCTTTTGAAGTTTCCTCAACATCTTATCTCACTTGGCTGAGGACCATCCTGCTCTGCCATGGGCTTCAATCAAAGCCTGTCCTCATTAGGCTCAATGAAGTATCTATTACCTCAGCAGAGGAAGCTCTCAGCGAAGCATCCCTTACTACATATTCATGCGTGATCTGCCACATGTGGGAGAAAGGCTTGAAATCCACAACACAGTAAACGTGGATTTGATCAGAGATAATTATCTGTTAATCAAGCTCTATCATTGGTACCACAAATACTCTATGATTATCCACAATAAAGAAGTTATGGTTTTTATGATAGCTTGTCCACAGACAGTCAGAATACTGCACTATTTTTTTCATTCAGGTCTGTCTCCGGTGTTCGTTTTGTGCAATCGCGGATTCATTTGCGTGACGCCCGTGCCACGCGTTAGCTGAAATGCACCGTTACCCGCACAGAGCTGTTTCTCAGGAAGGAATGTCAGTCAGGTAGGTCAATGCAGCAGAATGCGTCCAAATGAACTCGCTATCACAGATCTGGATATACTGTAGCCTCATCGAAATGCCCCAAGAGTGGGCCCATATGTTTAAACACGATCAATGGAGCAGTGCTATAATTAAACACATCGTCTTCAAAGTTCAAAGCTCTAAATGGAATGCGTGACAAGCGTTTAATGGAGAAATATGAAATATCATTACTGAGATGTTTTATACTTTTCTAACAATGAAATGAAACAGCATATCACATAACATATATAGGATCAGAATTATGGAGCATTTTCTAAAACATCCTACAGCAACAGAGGCTGTTATTTTCACTATTTGTTTAAAATCGCGTGTCCTTGCATTCTCAAATAGCTGCAGAGAGAAGGGGTTAAATACACTCAGGTTGGAGGAAGGGTGCTGGCTCCCGGTAAGGCCTGGCATCTCCCTGAGGTGGGTGGAGTCAAACATGACAGTTAGGATTATAACAGTGCAATGAATGTGTACCTCCAGCTGAAGACATTACTTTCTCAGCACTCATTTGAAATCCCAACATACATGAGCGTCAAGTAAGGGGCTGTGCATGCTGAAGACTGAGCACAGTAAACAAGGTGTCTGCTTTGATTGATTAATGGTGCCATTTCAGAATCTGCCATGAAATTGTATTAAATTCCATCATTTATTGGAACATTGAACAGTGGGCATTATATTACTCTGAATGCAGAACTAATGGAATATGCTATTTGAATTCAGCAAGACATTATTGATGGTGGTTGTTATAGTTTTAATGGTTCCACTGTTTAGTTGTTCACCCGGGTAAAGTTAAATTGCTCTGGGGACCTTGGCCAGTAACCCTAAGTCACAGCTTTTCTTAATCTCATTGATACATCTTCTTCTTAATTTCAAATATTATGAGACATCAAGCCCTTGTTTATACTGCCTCAAAAACCCTGTATGTTTGGCCTCCACAGTATAGAATTCAACTGTAGTGACCTTGCTCTCTGTCAACCACAGTGCCATCTTGTGATGGGGCACGTTGCTCGCCATTCTGTTTGCCCATAGACAGACTGCTGGATTTACTCGTGCATTTTGCCTTGTCTCCTCAGTGGGGAATAAAACTTGCCCATCTCACCATTGAAGGCATACATCATCATCATCATCATCATCATTCCTTTCGGCTGCTCCCATCAGGGGTTGCCACAGTGGATCAACCTTCGCCATCTCTTCCTGTCCTCTGCATCCCACTCTGTCACACCCAGCAATCGCATGTCCTCTCTCACTACATCCATAAACCTCCTTTTAGCCTTCTTTTCCTCTTGCCTGGCAGTTCCATCCTCAGCATCCTTCTCCCAATATACCCAGCATCTCTCCTCTGCACATG
>JAACJT020006732.1:15944-50093 GCA_009936485.2 Gymnarchus niloticus | reverse complement strand
CCCCCCCCCCCCCCCCACACACACACACACACACACACACACACACACACACACACACACACACACACACACACACAGACATTAATACATAGTAAGAATGATGGCAAGTAAGCAGCTACATATCAAGCAGCAGCAGTCTCTCGACCTGCATTAAAATCACCTCTCCATTCAGTACCCCCGAAAATGACCAGTGTCAGTACAGCACCATAGAATCACTGTAGTAAAACAAAGTGACACAGAGACTTCTGGAAATCTCCTGTAGGGCTACAACGTGCAAAAAAAATATGCACATGGGGTCGCCTAGAAAGGAGGTAAAGCCGATCTTGATGTGACCTGAGAGACGGCCCTTATAGCACCAGTAAGGTGACGTCACACTTATCACAGCGTTCCTCGGACCGCGGTACCAGGAGCTCGCATGCCGCTGCCCGCACATGCAGCACGGGCTCCTGGTTGAGCCCTGTCTCCTTGGTGGGGTAGCCCTGGCAGACGGTGTGGCCCTCTAGGTCGAGCAGCAGGGCAGCCACTTCTGGGGTGGAGCACAGGAGTGGAGGGTGGGCTTCGTACAGCCGGTGGCTGGGCAGCAGCGGCTGCTCCTGCACTGTGACCCGGTAGGAGAAGCCAGGCTCAATGTGCACTGCCGTGTCAGCCATCGTGGACAACTTTGAGCACTGTAACAGCTGCAGCAGCGGGCCCGTCGTCATGACACCCACCCAGTGGGGTGGCAGGACTGCGCACCGCAGTGCCTCTAGCAGCCGAAGCAACTCTACATCTGCGTCTCCATCACTGGCCAGGCTAAAGATCTCAGTGATCTGCAAGGCATATCAGAGGGCTTTGAGTGCCAGGGTCATATGACATAGAGGGGTGGCGCAGTCAAAGTGTCCCAAATGCTCACCACAGGCGTGATCTCTGGCTTGCCGCCATCTACCTCCAACATCTTCATGTCGTCATCCAGCTCCATGAAATTGTTTACTGCATCAGTGACGAGTGCCGGCGAGTTAAACACCACCTCAGGAGCCTTGGAGCAGCACAAGCAGGTTTTAAAATGGTATCCATTGAGAAAACAGAAGTCCTTAGAAAACAGGACCTGTGCAGTGGAAGCCTGACAGCACAAGAGTGATGGATGGGGAAGACCATGGTACTCACTGGGTGGGACAGGAGCTGGTCAGTAGGGCGTCCCCTGGAGGGGAGGTCAGTTATCTTCATGAACTCCAGTGTTCCTCCGTTATCTCTGAAGCAGCCCTGGGGGAAGGGTGGGGGAGGCAGGGGGTCAGATACCTGGGGCACCGATGCTACTTTTTTTGCCAAGAACAAAACACGGTAAACAATATGCCAGAGACATGACTGGATTCACAAACATTTCTGACAGCATGCACTGCAAATTCCCCCCTCGCCCCCCCCCCCCGCCCCCCCCCCCCTCCCAACCCCCCCCCAACACAACCCCCCCACCCCCCCCCCCCCCCCCCCCAACAGCTAGAAAACCTGCCTGGACTGCGAGAGGATAACTGCTGACATAGAGTTCCTCCATGTCGAATTTGCGATGGCCAAGGCTAAAGTTCAGTGTGGACGTGGCCTGTGGTGGCATGAAAAGCCAGGTAAGAAAGCCAGCCTCCACAGATTGACACAGATGGCCTTCCTTTACAGAAGCAAAAGGTGAAATGGAGCATTGCAGGATGCGTTACCTGAGCCATTGGGGAAGTGCAGTTGTTTGCAGCCTCCTCCCCTCCCTCCTTGACAGTTGCAACATCATTCCCTATACTGCCTGGCAGAGTTCCCATGTAGCTTTCATCGTCATCATCATCGTCGTCCATCTTGAAGTCTACCCAGGTCTCCCTTAGCTTCTTTACCCCTTGCCGATTGATGATCCTAGAGCGGCCCACTGTCCGCCGACCTCTGCCCATCCAGCCCACACTGACCATGCTTTTAGAGCGGCCTAGCTGGAATGGTAGCAGGTGTCGCTGTCACACATAGAAAAACAATAAATAAGAAGACAGCTGGGAAAAGGCATGTGTATAATACTCATCAGTCTGAGAGCACATCTGAAATTCTCTCAAATAAATACAAATACAGATCTCCTGGAACGGTATATCCATGGGGACATACATGTCACTGTCCAAACACCCCATTCACCCATCTTCTAAACCCTTATCCAGGTCAGGGTCTCTTGGAGCCTATCCCACGCAGCAAGGGGCACAAAGGTGGAAGCTAGTCCATTGCAGGGCATGCGCGTGCGAGCACAAACACACACACACACGCACACACATATAATCATACTCTACGAGCAATTTAGAGAAGACAATTAGCCTGCCTGGACATCTTTGGACTGCAGGAGGAAATCAGAGCACCAGGAAGAAACCCACATGACATGGGGAGATTATGCAAACTCCCAACACAGAGCAAAACCTGGAGCCAGCAGACTGCCTGTTCAAACATTTTTACAGACAACCAGTGAAGACAAGTCGAACATGGCCTCATTCCAAAGAAAACAGGCCACCTCTTCCTCACTGAGCTTCATTTCCAAAAATGTATTAGATTCACCTATCTTAAAAGAAAGCCCACCTTTAAACAGCTGTGAGAGTTCATGTGTACTAAGACAACCTCAAAATGCCATCTCCCTTACAGAACTGCAGCATATGTAGGGAGGTGGGACTGCTCACCATGGCCTGGCTCTGGCACTGCCGCAGACGGCACTTCTGCCTCTTCTTATTGCTGCCTCCAAACTTGGGTTTGTCCATGCAGAAGTCACATCTCCCACAATCCGCTGCACGCAGACAGGCATCGCATTTCCAACAGGCGCGGCGGTTGCGTCTCTTACTCCGACTCTGTTGGGGACAGAGTGGAGAAAAAGCCTGGTTTTACTACAGTGAATCACCAAAAATGAAGAGGAATAAAAGTAAAAGTGGGATTCTCAAGAGGTAACAGGAAAGCTGATTCAAGGCAGTATCATCGATTTGGGCTGCGTCAGACAAACAAAGAGGATGTGACGAGATTGGAACAGAGGGACTGACCCCACTCCCACTGGCTGGACTCACCTCGGTGTCGTCATGATCAAAGTCTAGTGGGAAATCCTCAGGGTCACTGTAGCGAGAAATGGAGTATTGCTGCAAAATAGAGATGATCCCCCCCCTTTAAGTTTCACATTGTACACAATTACCTTGTTGACTTTACTCTTTTGTATTCAAGTGCTTTACTAAAAAAAGACCACAAAGTTCAACACACAGAGTGCACATGTATATGACAAAGAACAAACGATAAAATCTCCCTCACCTTCTTAAGACTCTTAGCTTCCTCGTATACCAGGTGTCGTGCATTTGTTCTCTGGGGAAACAACAAAGGACAGAATGAAAAGTGATCTGCTCAAAGCTCTAGTAAAGCAGGTAAAAGCCACATGCAATTTAAACAGACATCATAACACACAGCAGTGTAGTGAAGACCATAGCTCGACTCAGACACCAACACAATAAGGAGCAGTCTTTGTGATTTTATAGTATGTGTTTGAAAGCTGCCTCTGGTTTTGTCAGCAAACAACATTTTCTGTACTTCCCTTGCTGCCATGCGGTCCACTGAATCAAAAAATGTTGCTTTCCCCAGACCCATTTACACAATAAAATGACTTTTAGGTTTCAAAAAGATGGCTATGGTATGAAAATTCTAGCTGCACAGGTATGAACATTCTCAATTCTAACTCACCAAAGCTTTCTGCTTTTTCACAAGCGTTGATGTTTTCTTCATTTTTTTCTAAAAGGGGAAAAACTAAATTAAATTAATAAAATGTACATTTGGCCTATATGATACCATTAAACACGGGGGGAAAAAAATCAAGTGCTCCAATTTCTTGAAGTCATGTCAGTTATAGGGAGTTTTTGTTACTAAAGTGAAAACAATATAAATGAGGTTTTTAGTGAAAGGTACATCAGCCCAACTCTGTATTATAAAGATCACTGGAAAACAGTCGGGGACAATATCAGAGAGGCAGCCTTAGCTGCCGAGGGGTCCAGGGCAGTCCAGCCTGTGAGCAAAACAGCCAATCACCATTATTGTTTGGGCTCACACAGGAATAACCAAAAAGGGTAAAGCCTACGTCAACTACACCATCACAAAAAGGGAATCCTAAAATGCATTCATTTCAAGAATAAGACTTGCAGGTTTACATTTTTTGTTGTGACTGTCTTTTCAAGAATGATCTTAAACCTTCACAGCTCTACAGCTGTGACTTAAAGATTTTCCAACATAAAATTTATCATCCAGAGACAAACATGCTCTAGAACAGTTAAGACGCAAATGGACCTCAAACACATCTAACAATGTGACTGTCTAGCTTCAAATGAGCCTCGGCAGAGTTAAGCTTCTCTGTCAGGACTACAATGCCTCAGCTGGCAGGGACGCTTGCCACCAGAGCAAACAGAGCCTGTAATCCCGAAACATCACCAGACAGCACCAGAATGTCAACTGACCAACAGGTTCTCAGCATCACCCATCCCAGTTCTATTAGGTAGCCTCTGCACAAGCACCACAATGCCAGAGAACCATCGCCATGCCGACCACATAACAACACTGCTGCTGTTTGGTGGCAGGGCAAAGTGAAGACTGACACACCATCTAATGCCACGTTTGCACCACCGACAATGAAAGTGTCAGAATGGCAGGAATTCATCTTCAATGGAAGTTGGCAACGAGTAGCAGTGAGCTGCATGGGGAAAGTTGGTGGTGCGATCAATGTTGAAGAGAGGTCTACTTTTTGTATATGAGCAGTGACGCAGCTTGAAGATAACAGCATTTTGAATTGGTTTTCACGCACCTCAAAAACAGTGCGTCAACATTAGTTTCTATCAACGATTTGCACCCATCTATTTGAAAATGGTGGAAAAATTGATTACCGTGTTATCAGGGTATCCCTGCCAGTACGATGTGACCCTGTTCAAATACAGGGACATTAATAAAAAAAAATAAGGCATAGATGAAAGTGTCATATGGTGGCAGTGTCAGGTAAGTTGAATTAGTAACTTTAGATAACATTAAATGCATTTTATTACACCGGCATTGTGGTAGGCTCCTGACACCATGAGAGTAATGCTTTCTAGCAGCAGCTGGCACCTCACAGCTGTGAGACAAAATACCATTCGATCTCACTCTCTTTGTAGGATAAGCCCCCCCCCCGAATCCCTGCCCCCATTACTTTCACTTTCCGTGGCTGGGGCAAGTTTTCCACTAAATTGATTTTGGCTGGTCAATAAAAGATACCCAATACATCTAACCAGGTTTCAAATTCAGCTACAGACAGCTTAAGGCATTTCATGCAAATTAAATACAGAAGTTGCATGTTGCTTAAGTTCTGCTAACATGGGGCATACTTACATGTTCTCCTCTCACTGCATCATACTGTAATTAATACACGTTTTTGAAGCCAACTTCATATACAGACAACTATAAAAGTGATTACCTATCAAACATACGTAATACTATGGATTAATGTGACCAGTTCACCCTTAATGTTAACATCAAGCACTGGTGGTTCTGAGGTGGTGTGTACAATGAAACAAAGTAAATGATGCTTACTCGACGGCTTACACCCCCCCGCTCCTTCGACTCGGACGCCTTCGCAAGAATCCACTGCCCGTGGCCCACCTAGATGAAGGGCAGAACACAGCAGTCTGATCATTCCATCAGCATTCAGGGTTCCCCATCAGGTGTGTTTGTTTAAATACAAGTTGATGTTACAGCGGTAATACTGGCAGCAGGAGAGAGGAAATGTAAAGTGGATAAGTAAACAGCATGGAATCAAATCAAGTTCGATAGAAGGTATGAGGTTAAAAAAAAGGGGCAAAATAAGTTTCAGTATTAACGCATGCACATAGGGAACAGCGGAACAGAGAAAAATGCTCAAAAACCACGCTGATAGAAAGCAGAACTTAGTTACTGAACAATTTCCACAGAACTGGATGCTCAGCTAACTTGTAAATGAAAATTATTACACGTCCTTTACGTTTACATAATATGAATAAAATTAATTTTTCAATATAGCCTGTAGTGCTACCTGCTTGAGATGACCACTAAGTACTTACACATATGCTGACCTGAGAAGACATGGGTAACAAGAGCAGCTGAATGACTGCAGACAGGAACAGCACAAGACACACTTAGCATTTAAGGTGTGCTCAGTGTCATTGTCCAAAGGACACTCAAACGCAGTCTAAAAATAAAGCAGCAAAGCTCAGGAGGGCTGTAAGACAACAGTGCAAGAACTGGCCTGTAAAAAGGATGCAGCGTGTCATTTTAAGAGGTACAATTTCCATTTGGCCCAGTGTCACTTGTCTGCACCAATGTGCTCTTTATAATTTTCATATACCAATTCTGACACACCTATTAAACCAATTAAAGTTTATGTGCTTTAGGCACAGAACATGAAGGGCTCTATTTTGACGATCTAACACAAAGCCTAAAGCGCAAGGCAGTAAAAAGTAACATTTATGGGTGCGTCCAAATCCATTTTGCTATTTTGTCGGCGGAAAAAACAGACTTCGCGCCAGCAAAAGGTGCAAAAAGGCTGTCCTAACTCTCTTAATTATTCAGAGGCGTGTTTTGAGCATAACATGCAATAAACCAATCAGAACGGCACGTCACCTCACTTTTAAAAGGTAGAGCCGCATGAGTTATGGCGGATTGCTAGTATAATGGCGTCTTTACCTGGCAAACTGGATCGGTTTTCGGCTGAGGAAACGGACATGCTTGTGTGCAAAGTGAAAATGCGTGAGCACATCATTTACGGGTACCTTTCCACCTAAGCCTTTTGAGGTGAAGCAGATGTGGGAATATGGAGAGAAATTTGTCTCAATCTGTATGAGATAAATAAACAATCCTGATCCTGATCCTGTCTGCCCAGCAGAAGCTTGGTGAGGAGACCATGGCACTTCCACCTACAGCAGAGCACAGGTTTCTGGGAGTCGGGGAGAAGCAGCCTGTGCAGGCAGCTGGCACATATACCAGAGTCCATGTAACAACAGGCTTTTCAAGAGCTACACGCCAGCCAGTGTAAGAAATGGGCAGATCCAGTCATTTAAAAACACTAAAAGAGGAAGGACATGCTTCTAGTTTTGCTTACTTTGCAACTTTCCCTGTTTGCTCTCTAGATCCAATTTTTGGGTTGGTCATTTTCAGAATAGTGTAGTCACTGTGTAGACTAAGGATCACTGCCTCACAGGTTACTTATGAATAACATTCTGCCACTTCAAATGTGTTTCAATGCATTTCGTCCAGGTGTTTTACTTACCCTTATTAAAGCACCATAATGTTTATTTAGTGAAACATCAAACAGCTGTATATTCAAGTAACAGGGTGAAACCCCTTATGGAGGATGACAATATCAAGGACCTTTCTGGGACATAACCAAAGGCTTTTACCAGTATTGTCACATTTGTAGACAAGCCCCAGTATTGCTGGAACACTCATGCTCATTCCAAGTAATTCACATAGCATGGGAAATCTGTACAAAGAAACTTAACTAAGAATAACTGCTTCATTAGCAGTAACTGGATGCTAGTTTGTTTCATCTAATCCTTTTCAACCGTGAAAGAATGAACAACCCAAGTCATCTACCTAACTGGAAAGGAATAGATGGCCACCGGAAAATTATCTTATGGTAACCCAAGGTCCACTGCACATTTCATATGGTCTGCCCTGGAGGACACCAGGTGAAATTCAATAAAAAGCAGGACATAAAATCACACTAAATTGTTGTCTCTCTGACACATTGTTCTTCAGAGGTGTTTAAAAATTGCTCTAGCATGCTGATAGTAACCAACAGCTTGCAGTACTGGCACAGGGGTTTGCAGATTTCATTTAGCTTTGTAGCCAAATTCTTGCTGTGTGAATCCAGATAGAATCCCCATGGAAGCCACACAGCCAAGCCATTAATGTCCAGCTCAGCACAGAGTTATCAGACAAGGAGGACCATATGCTTTTCAACTCAACATTTTAATATTTTCCTCAAAGCGACCCAGGAGGTTTACATAACAACATAACACTCATAATGCCATGGAAATGTTCCAAACTGAACATAAGTAACACTGAGAAAATACACCACGAGTGTTACAAAGATTTCCCTCACCGGAAAGTGTCATGGTATACTACCCAGCTGTGACTAAAAGCAGTACTTCATCAATCCTGCCCATTTCCACCAAATGATAAGCTACCTTAACATATATTTTATAAGATCACAGTGAATGTGTTAAAATCATAGCAAATTCCACAAATACTTCTCAGGGGGTCCTAACACCTCTGAATGAGTTGCAGTGACACTACAGATGCCATCATACTTGCTAAAATACACTATTTGCTTAAAGGATAATATAGTAAGGTGTACCATAACCGTTAGAGTCATATAATTTATAAGCCGCTAAAATCCCTTTTAATCTTCAAAAACAGGAACAATTTGGCATAGCATATAGTCCTTTACACTACACATAAATTTCCAGTTTGTCATCCAGACCTGTGATGCTATTCCTTTAAAAACATGGAAAATATCATAGTATGTAGCAAACAGTATGATGCAAACATGCCCATTTTCCGACACTGGGAGACCCTTCTACACAGCGATCGTCCTTTTGATGGAGGTGTCTAGAAAATGTAACAACATATATTTAACTGTATTTCTACCTCATGTGCCAGTAAAGTGAAGCTATAGAGTTGAGAAATTTACACAGCAGCCATCAAAACGGAGCACGCAACAGTCATTTTATGGGCTAACCCATATGCAGTACAAGCGAAACAAAATCAAGAACAATACTCACAGCAATGAAAACGACCATCCAAACACCAGAAACATGCAAGATGACGAAAGAGCCTGCTTGCTCAGAAAGACAAGAAATTAAAAACAGGCTCACCTTTCTGAAGACAATGTTTCGGGTAGCAATCTGCTTTTCTTTGGCTAAACAGAAAAGAAGTAATCATTCAATTGATTAGATTTTACAAAAATGATTTTAACCAGAATTCTCTTCAAATCACAATTTGAAACGTAAAGTACAAATTTCTATTCAACAGTGTAGTGTTATCTAGCTGGGGGGGGACTTTTTTTGGGAGTATTTATACTAAAAACATTGTGCCCCTTACAATTCAATTTATTAAACTTAATTTTAAAATGCTTTGCTTCAGTTACTTACAGATATTTGAATACTTTTAAAGGTTAACTTCAAATGCCAATGTTGTCTGAAACTATAAATCAAAATTCCAGGCAGAATTCTGTACTCAAAACACTGGTCTGGGGCAATAATAACACCTTATCAAGGATGCTTGACATTCATTTGAAGGCAAAAGTCAGATAACTGCCAAAATAAAGAAAACATTTGGATGAAAGACAGATACAAATATACTGACAGCAGATGCATCTACCCATTTGTTGTTCCTAATATACCTATACACTTAATGACTCATCACGTTAAATCTCATGTACAAATATGCTGAGCAGGCCCAGTTGACCATTATCTGGATACCATGTTAACAGACCTCAGCATCTTTGTGAGAAGAATGATGGTTCTAGCACATTCTACAAAAGATATGGTGGTGATGCTGATATGAAAGTCTGAGGCAAAAATGTCACATCAACTGGGCACCTATCCTTGAAAAAACAGACACCTCTACCATGACGCCCATGGATTGGTTCAATGCAAAACAATCAACCAAATCCAAATCACCTGATTGCAGCTGTCAATTTGAGTCATAAACAGGAAGCTTCCTTGGGCAGGATCTGGTGGGAACTTCACAGAGAAGGATACTATGCTTGGGTAGTAGCGCAAAAATCTCTTAAGACACCTCAAATGCGCTTTTTTAAACTAGTGTGCTGCAAAGAACAAAGCTGACTGTGTGTGTATGGTGGGGGTCAGTGTGTAGCTCAGAGGGTTAGGGATCTGTGCTCATTTTCAGGAGATCTTGCAGCTGGTAGACAGGTCACAGCTAGGCCCTTGGCCATGGTGCTTAACCACAACTGCTCCAAGGATGTTGGCTGGTGCTGCTACCGATCTGCAAACGTTCCTGACTTGTATGCTGCTTTGGACAATAGTGCTTGCTAAATAAATAAAATGCCTATTTATTACCCGTTTCTCAAAGAAGCCTCACAGGTGCAAGTGTATGTCTTGTATTTACACAGAACTCTGGCAGCTTTATGTGCTGTATTTCTCTGGCATAATCTAGGTCTCCCCAATCCATTACAGTTTAAAGTCAATAAATACAGCCACTGAGTGAACACATTCATCCCGAGATAAAGCATTCCCACAAGTGTGGAATTGTTAAGGAAAATTCCCCCCACTGACAGAGGGGATCACATTAACAAGAGTTGAAATGATGTATAACTACATGCCAAGGGTGTCATTCCAACTGCACATTTATGTGAAATTCTGGAGGTTTGGACACTTCTGTATGCTAATACACACTGAAGTTATTCTGGTGACTCATGGTTGTCCAGCACCCCATGAAGACACCTCATGTTTCCTTTATTTTGGCAGGTACCTATTTAACATGACATGCATCAGCTTTCATGGAGCACATTAGGCATTGTGCCAAGAGATCTACACCTTCCAGAGTATACATCCTAATCGAAACTCAATGGTCCCATCACATTTGAAAATAGCCACTAGTATTTTAATAACTAATTTGAGTATGAGAAAGCATACTGTACGAGAACATCCGATCACACACATTGTGCTCTAGCTATAGATGGTATGAAATATGGCGATAACACAGGCTGATCAATGTACATGAAGGACAGAGTTAAACACTTATTTACATACTCCTGCAGCTGGGACATAAAGGTGTGCTGCCTGGTCCCCCAAACTCCTCGTCATGGAATGGCCTTCCACAATTCATGCAGCTGCTAAAAAGATTTTTTTTAAACAATTATTCACACCAGAAATCTGTGGAATTTCGTAAAAAGCATGAGTAAAACAGGAGGGAAAGACTGAAGACCAACAGTTAATACTAACGAGGGATGAGACTCTGACAGCTCGAAGTTCAGGCGTGCAGTCACTCCATTGAGAGGGATCACGGGGTCTGGGGATTGGGCCACAGAGTGGGGACTAAGGGGCTGTTTGGGGTCCACGGGCACTTTTGAGCCTCCGAGACCTGGAGGGTCGTGATTTTGTTCAGGGGAGGAGGTAGGGCTCAGAGGGACCAGTGGAGGGTCTAGCCACGGCAGACTGAGGCGAGGGAAATCCCCACTGGGCAAGGCAGGGGCATCAAACTTCTGCTGAAAGAAGTCAGCGAGGTGGAGGGGAGAAGAGTCGCTACGCCTGCGGGGTGGTGTGCCGACGGGGGATGAGGCGGCTTTCACTGGATGAGGGAAGGCACACCGAGAGCCTGGGGACCCAGGCGAGACGCTGCTTTGCAGCGCAGTTACAGTGAATCGCGGAGAAACAGTCTTCTGTGGGATGACGACAACCCGAGGAGGGATGAGCTGCAGGCTGTGGGTGTCAATGGGGACAGCAGAAGGAGTGTGGCTTCCGTGCAGGCCACCAGTCTTTTCAGTAGTCAAACTTAGTTCTGATGCAGCACCATCCTCTATGGTGACCGCATGCTCCTCCTTTCGTCTCTGCAGCAGCAACAAGAAACAATTCAGAAAAAGAATGTCTTAATTTATTTATTTTTAATACACACAACACAACAGCAGAACAGCACCACCAATATAAAGAGTTCATGGAAATTATTTCACTAATGAGTATAAAAAAAAAAAACAAACTTGAATTTATAACAGCCAGAAGTATGCAGCAGAGATTACCTTCATCTTCCTAAAGACGGTCTGGTCCAAAAACACCCCTGACTTGTAGTCGAACATGGAGATGTCAATGGACCCAGCAAGATACTTGGTCATCTCAATTTTACTTCTTACACGTTCCCCACTGGGACTACAAAAACAATTTATACAAGAAAACATACATGCATATAATCTCCTCTATGCCAACAGTCAATGTAATCCAGAACTGAAAAACGTACATTTATATTAGCTCACTGGCTGACCCTTGTACCCCAGTAATCGTGTGTGTACCTTTTATAATAGGTGTCTGTCTTCCCTACACTGAAACCTGATCGTCGGAAGACTTCCTTGCGTTTCCAGCCTTCTCCCAGTACAGGCCAGTCCATCCAGTCACTGTCCAGATCAGTCACCTGCCTCCGGCGCCGAAGCCTGTTGCACAAAGGCAGATATGGACATTTGATACACTTAATACTCCATTCAGCACACAACATACTATATACAATGTAGAGCTGTCAAACAATTACAATTTAAATTGCAATTAACAGCATGTTATGTAGTTATGATTAATCACATTTTATTTGCTAAAATTTGATCCCAAAAGAAACATTCCATTTATAAGTGAATTGTGTTACAGGCATGAGATTGAACAACAACAGCTTCCTCCGAATGTATTTAACAATTCAGTAACATTTTTTGAACCTGGCCTAACTTTTTGTTGCAACGTTAGGTTTCAACAAACATTACAACAGGTACTTGTTTAGAGTTTTTTTCTCCATGTAAATTTACACAAACACATCATAAAAACTTGCTTTGATAATTCTGTTTCTTTGCACTGAGCCAATCACTAAGACATGAACAAACCTACTGACATTTTCAGATGATAAAGTGGCTCGCTTTTTCTGTACAATACGGTCAGAGTGAAAACCTCTCACAGGGGACCGAAGTGGCAGGTGTTCCCAAGTACTTATGTTTTCCAGTGCTAACGCCACTGATATTACCAGTGTCAGTGGTGTGTTAGGTTTTTAAATGATATTTGAGAGTTAATTTGCTTTGGTGGTAAGCAAATTCATTCTGGCAGTTGCAGCAAATAACTATGTATGCTTTTACCAGGAGACCCATCTATGAAGGATTCATAATAAAACTTGCCATTCAAATTGACTAGTTACCATTTTCTCCATCTTTCAGTCATAAAATGTGCCATAAGAGTAAGTGGGTTTCATGGCTTCACTTAAGCAAGAACTACAAATGATTAGGAGGGAAAAAAAGTCAAACCGGAATAAGACCATAACGGTGTTAAATGAATGGTGTTAATGCTTTAACTTTGACAACCCCAATACAATTACTATACAAATGTCTGGCATGTTCATTCTTATAAGTATTTTAGATTAATACTGTAACAACTTGAATAACCCACAAGGAATTGGGGAACAATGAACCTTTTATTAACTTTACTACACAGGTTACTGTTGGCCATAACCCATGCCATTTTGCACACAACCCAATTACTGTAACAGTAACCGTCTTCAAAACCACGCGCTTCATTCACCGCTCACCTCTCACACAGCACTCATCCCCCTTATATACCCGTTCTTGATATCCCAATTTCCCTTGCTCTTTAAGGGAAATAACCCCACCCTTATAACTAAGATTCAGCAGCGTCGTTACAATACTTTCCTTTCGTTTTGGTCTACTCACCATATCATACCCACAACAAAAAAGTAATATGCTAATATGCTATAGGAAAAGTAAGCACTGCAGATCACTGATCTCCATTTTAATTGTTTTTTGGCTCCTAACTGTACCCTTACCTAAAGCTCTTCACTTGAAACCACTGGTATATGACCAGTGGCCAGGTACCAGCCAGAGGAAGATTCTAATCTGGCCCACAAGATGGATATTACACTATGGATGGGCTGATTTGAAAATTTTCTCTAATCTTTTAAATTTGCCATTTTAAAAGGAAAATAACTAAGTTATTCTTAGTTTTTACACTTGGGAGCATTACAGTGATGAGAGAATATAATGTATACAATAAATGATGTGGGTTTTAGAAATAACTGGCAGACTTTTTCGGGCTACCCTGGACTTTTGAAGAGAGACAGAATTCACCCTATGAGGCCAGATGCTGCTCTCTTATCAAAAAGCATAGCTAATAGCCTAAATGGAAAATCTTGACTAACCAGAGCCAAGTCCAGGCTGCAGACTCGGCTTAACCGACCGTCTGCAAGCTGCTTAGAGCTGTCATCTGAGGTTCCTAATATTTAGACTGTCTTTATCCTGCACTTTTAATCATAGAGGACTGTTCCAAAACAACGTCTGCTTTAGTAACCTGATAAATATCAAGTTAGAACTGTCGCCACAAAGTACCTGTGAGGTCAAGCTGAAGTTGGGGCTCTGGAATGTGAGGCATTTGACCCCCAAGGCATTGTGTATGAAAGATATCATAACTGACTCAAGTCTTAGTATGTTCTGCTTGATGAAAACTTGGCTAAAACAAGATGAGTACGTGGTGCTAAATGAATCTGCTCCACCTGGGCCATATAGCAGTTTTATTCAGGAGTTTTCTGACTTCCTGTCTGATCTAGTTATTAGTAGACAAAGTAGTAATTGTTGGGGATTTTAATATCCACATGGAAAATGACTCAGATCCTTGCAGTATCGCATTTGCCTCTCTACTTGAATCTGTTGGTATAGAGCCTACTCACTCAGGTAACCACACTCTAGACTTCATTCCCAGTCACGGTATCCCTGTGGAGCATGTGTCTATCCTCCCTCTAAATCCTGCAATCTCAGATCACTCTCTCCTAACATTTGAAGTACAATTTTGATCTGCTACTCTGTCTGTTTCCAAAGTGAGTGTTAGTCGTCGCATTACTCCCTCAACTGCAGCTGGTATTAACAGGCTTCCCTCAGCGATCTCCCAGACTGGTAAGGCCATACATGGATCTGAGCTTGAACAGGTATCGTTAAATAGTGATCACTCACTTCATAGCAGTCTTGGTTTAGTTGTTCCTCTTTGGAAGAAAATGCTTAAAGAGAAGAAATATGCTCCTTGGTATACTGACTACACCTGTGAACTTAAAAACACTTCAAGGAAATTGGAGCATAAATGGCCCTCATCTAACTTGGAGGTTTTCAAAATTGCATGGAAAGATAGTGTTTTAAAGTACAAACAAGCCCTGGTCACAGCTAGATCCACATTAGATTTGGTATTCCACAAGAATTTGTGTTGGGCCCGTTGCTGTTCACCCTGTATATGCTGCCACTTGGTGACATTATTAGAAAATATGGTATTGATTTCCACTGCTATGCTGATGATACACAACAATACATATCAGTTAAACGTGGTGAATTGCCTCAAGTGTCAAAGATTGTCTATTAGATATTAGGAGCTGGATGACCAGCAATTTCTTATGTCTAAATCAACATAAAACAGAAGTAATGCTGCTTGGTCCTTGAGTGCTTTGTGAATAGATTATTGATGCAAAATAAAATGGATGTCCACTTAAACCAAGCACACTGGTCAGAAATCTTGGTGTCTTAGTGGACCCAGAATTGTCATTTGATGCTCACATTAGGACTATCATTAGAACAGATTCTCTCCATCTAGGAGAATACAGCCAAAGTTTGGAAAATATTGTTCTTCAATGATACTGAGAAGCTAACTGATGCTTTTATCAGTTCCAGACTGGATTATTGCAATACTGATTTTGGGATGTAACTCTGGGTTGTTACACAGACTCCAGCTGGTGCATAATGCTGCAGCAAAAGTTCTAACTGGAAATCAGAAGTTTGATCATATTAGTCCGGTATTGTCATTTTTACATTGGCTTCCTGGTAAGTTTCACGATGACTTTGAAGTGCTATTACTAACCTACAGGGCCTTGCATGGTTTGGCTCCAGAACGTCTGTCTGATTTTTTGGTTCCACCCCCCCCACCCCATTTGCGTCGCTCTCAGGGGGCAGGTTATTTATTAGTTCCAAGGGTGAAAAAAGCTATGTTGGGCTGCAGAGCATTCTCAAACAAATCTTCGCTGCTGTGGAATGGTCTTCCAGGGCAGTGCAGGACTCTGGCTCACTATCTTTAAGTTTACGCTTAAAACACACCTGTTTAGTCTAGCTTACAGAGACCTTAGGTAACTACTCACTCCCCAACTATAGGCTATAAGCCAAGGTGTAGAGCTGGGTGGGGATCAGTGCCATTGACTTTGGATGAACTGTCTGTAAGTGCTGTCACTCCTGCTTCCCATGTTGTGAATTGTTGGAGTGCTGGGGTTCAAGGATTCCTTATGCCTGTGTCCCCATTGATCTCTCCCTCATAGTTATGCTGCCATATATAGTTAAGCCGGGGGTCTTGCGATTTTATTTGCAATTATTCTGTCGCCTTAAATTGCTGCTCTGCTCATGCACAGTCTCTTTTCCCTGCACCTCCCTCTTTGGGGTGCTTCTTTCGGAGGTTCGGATTCAAAAGATCCCCGTATCGTCTGCCGGCCTACCACGCCCACTGTCTTCTGAGCCACCGAACCTGCTCTGATCACTGGACTGCATCCTCCAATACCCTGTTGTCTCAGAGCAAACATCACATCTGTAGTGCTCTTTCCTGGCATAAAACCATATTGCTGCTCATAATAATAATCACCTCCCTTCTTAACCTAGTTTCCACTACTCTTTCACATAACTTTATGCTGTGGCTAATCAATTTTATCCCTCTGTAGTTACCACAGTTCTGCACATCACCCTTATTCTTCAAAATCGGCACCAGTACACTTCTCCACTTCTCAGGCATCCTCTCGCATTCCAAAATTGCGTTAAACAACCTGGTTAGAAACTCCACTGCCAGCTTTCCTAAACACCTCCATGCTTCCACAGGTATGTCATCTGGACCAACAACCTTTCCATTCTTCATCCTCTTAATAGCTGTCCTTACTTCCTCCTTTCTAATCCATTCCACTTCCTGATTCACTATCCCCACATCATCCAACCTTCTCTCTTTCACATTCTCTTCATTCATCAGCCCCTCAAAGTACTCTTTTTATCCGCTCAACATACTCTCCTTGCTTGTGAGTACATTTCCAACGTTATCTTTTATCACCCTAACCTGTTGCACATCTTTCCCAGTTCCATACCTCTGCTTAGCCAATCGGTACAGGTCCTTCCTTAGTGTCCAGCCTCTCATACAACTCACCATACGCCTTATCTTTGGCCTTTGCCACCTCTCTCTTCGCCTTACACCTTGTCTCTTTGTACTCCTGTCTACTTTCTTCATCTCTCTGACTATCCCACATCTTCGCCAACGTCTTCCTCTGTATACTCTCCTGTACTTCCTTGTTCCACCACCAGGTTACCTTGTCTTCCTCTGACCAGATATCACACCAAGCACCTTTCTAGCTGTCTCCCTTACTACTTCAGCTGTAGTTGCCCAGCTATCTCATAAGTCTTTACTGCCACCCAGTGCCTGTCTTAACTCCTCCCTGAATGCCACCTTACAGTCTTCATTTTCCAAATTCCACCATTCGATCCTTGGCTCTGCAGTCACTCTCTTCCTCTTTTTGATCTCCAAAGTCATCCTACAGACCACCATCCTATGCTGCATAACTATACTTTCCCCTGTTACCACTTTACAGTCCCCAATCTCCTTCAGACTGACACTCCGACATAGGATATAATCCTCCTGTGTGCATCTTCCTACACTGTTACACGTCACCCTGTGTTCCTCTCTTTCTTAAAATACATGTTCACCACAGCCATGTCCATCCTTTTCGCAAAATCCACTACCATCTGACCTTCTGCATTCTTCTCCTTGACACCATACCTACCCATCACCTCCTCATCCCCTCTGTTCCCTTCACCAACATGCCTATTGAGATCCTCTCCAATCACCAATCTCTCTCAATTGGGTATGCTTTCCACCACTTGATCCAACTCGCTTCAGAATTCTTCTTTCTCATCCATCTCACACCCAACTTGCGGGGCATATGCACTAACAACATTCATCATCACACCTTCGATTTCCAGCTTCATACTCATCACTCTGTATGACACTTTTTTCACCTTCAAAACACTCTTGTCATACTGTTCCTTCCACACCATGGTAGAACAATTTGAACCCACCTCTGATAGACCTGGCCTTACTCCCCTTCCATCTGGTTTCTTGCACACACAATATATCAACCTAACTTTTCTCCATCATATCAGCTAGCTCTTTCCATTTACCAGACATACTGCCAACATTCAAAGTTCATACCCTCACTTCCACTCTCCTAACCTTCCTCCTCTCCTCTCCTCCTCCCTCCGGACATGCCTTCCCCCTCTCCTTCTTCTTCGACCAACAGTAGCCCAATTTCCACCAGCACCCTGTTGGCTAACGGTGCTGGTGGAGGTCATTGTTAATGCAGGCCTCGACCGATCGGGTATGGAAATCTGTTTTGCTGTCCGCATATTAGATTTGGCAAAAATGTTACACCGGATGCCCTTCTTGACGTAACCCTCCCCATTTATCCAGGCTTGGGACTGGCTCGGAGAAACACACAGCGCATCCCCAGTGGCTGGGTTAAATATGTATATCAGGAATACAAAATGTTAAAGGTGCTATTAATATGCTATTAGCCTACTACTCATAGATTTCCTAGGTCAATCCGTTTCAAATTGGATTGGCTCCAACATGGCCTGTTAACATATGAGATTAACACCTCAGACCTATACATTTATGCTGCTTAATACCTGAACATCCATCCATGCATCTGCTCTTCCATTACTAGGCGGCAGTAACTAGGAATATGCATGGCTACATGGACTGCTATTCGGTCATTATAATCACGGTTAAGCTGGAAATAAAACAAGTAAGCGAATCGCAATGGAGAAGAAAATAGGTATACTTACCGCCCATTGCTGTCCATTTTCAGATTATTCTTTCTGTTCTTCATCTCTGGCCTCCATTTTCCATTGACCTGCAACTCTGTTCTAAGCAGGTCTGCCTCAGATGTTTGGTTGTCAGACTCTTCACCACCGTCGTCGTCTTCCAATGGCTCAAGCCAGTCTCTGGGTGGCTGATGCTGGATATCCAGTTCACTAACTACTGGATCTCCTGCTTCTGCCTCCACTTTCTCTTTGGGGCTGAGGCTTCTGATCTCCATGATCTTCATTCCTATGGAAGGCAGCTGGCTCTCCAGGAGGACAGCTTCTTCTAGGCCCTTCTCCATCCTTGGGTGTGCTTTTTGCCCTCCCCTATCTTGGGCTATGCCTTCTCCATCTACTGCTGCTACATCACACACTGGCGGCAGTGCTGTTGGATCTTCTCCTCCCATGGTCTCCTCTCTAAACCCGCTCTCCTTAACCAGTTGGTCTGACGATCCCTCATTCATTTTTGGCTTATCGTTTGTGCCGTAATGGCTTCCACAGCCCTAGTTAGACTCATAAACTCTCAGGATTCTGGACACCAATCTTCTCCAAAGTCCTTCCAGCAACCCAAGTGTCACCCAACCCCTACATCTACAGTAAAACTCTGTCTGGTAATTAGGACAGGCCTGTTGGTATTTGATTTACATTTAGAGTATGTCAAGATTCTGCATTACATGGAGCCTTATCCCTCTTCTCTCCATTCCTTCAGCAAAATCTTGAAAGAAGTAATACATCTAACCTGGAAAGAAAATATCCAGTTATACATTTAGACTATGCAAAATGTTATCCTTACAATAACTGTTGATCTTGAGCCGTTTTTAATCATTTTTTGGCTGCACGACTGTGGGCCTGTGTGAAAACTAAGGGATGACACTTTGAACACTTGCTCTGAGTGTGACTTGTTTTGTCAGCATTTTTGACTTGACTGCTACCTGACCTTGTCGTCTGATTTTGATCTTTATCATTGTGAACATTAGTCAGTTTTGTTGCTTATTTTACAAGGTACAGTTGGAGTATATTAAACAGATGTGATGGGAAATAAAATACTCATTATGTTAAGGTGTATTTCTGCCAAAAATGGTAAAAATTGGCTCAGAAGCAACAAAGTTATTGTAAAAACAATAAGGGTTTAGTTTTTTTATTTTAAAAATACAGTATATACTTATACATACAAAGCACACACAAAAAAAAAACCTAAAGCAAATCAATATTTGGTGCAACACCCTTTGCATTTAAAACAACCTCACTTTACATTTTCATGGCAATATTTGAGCCACTTGGTATTTTCCTCTTAGATTAAAAGAAAATAACTGGGGGAAAAATAGGCTTATAAAATGCACAACCCTATTTAGACTGTGGCATTTCTAAACAGTACAACTTGAGGCAGGATTGAACTTAAACTAGAGACTATTGGTAATAACATAGGAGCTGGGGCATACACTTGTCCAACTTCACAATAAAAGCACAATGATGGAAACCTATTTCAAAGTTATTTACTAAGATGCCCCAATTTTCTTTTTATTGCATCAAGTACAAAGGTGTTATACATCTAAAGCTTTTATAAAAAAAAAAAAAAATCAATTACAGTCACTTTCGGTTGATTAGCTATTTCATTGATCTGTACTAGCAAACTGAGTAGTCATATTTATATAATATTCTTCTATCCCTATGTCAAATTATTTCTCTTTTAAACAAATTACAAACAACGAATTCATGCAAATACCTACTGCTACCAAATTATAGAACAGGGCAAGCTATTTTACTGTCAGAAGTTAAATTATTCCTAGTTATACTGAAGCTTGAGGGGGGGGCATAGTGGCTCAGTGGTTAGTACTGTAGCCTCACACTTCCAGGGTTTGGGATTCAAACCTCTAGTTTTGTGTGCATACTGCATAGAGCTTGCATATTCTTTCTATGCTTTGCAGCTTTCCTCTGGGTACTCCAGTTTCCTCCCACAGTCCAAAAAGATGCATTGTAAGGTAATTGGTGTGGCTAAAATGTCCATAGTGTGTGACTGCACCCTGTAATGGGTTAGCACCCAACCCAGGGTGTCCCCTGCCCTGCGCCCCAAGGCTGCCAGGGATAGGTTCCAGGACCCCTCACAACCCAGACTAGGATTAAGAAGTTTGGAAAAATGGATGAGTATTCATATTTTCCATTTTTCCAAATACCAAAAGGAGTCATGGCTCAGTAGGTAGTGTTGTAACTTCACACCTCCAGGGCTGGGATTTCAAATTTCACCTCGACTCTGTGCACATGGAGTTTGCATGTTCACCAAAGGTTGCATGGGTTTCCTCTGGGTATTACAGTGTCCTCCCATAGTCTGAAAACATTCAGTGAAGCTAACTGGCATCTTGTAATTGCCAGTAGTGTGGATGTGTATGCCCAGTGATGGACTGGCATCCTGTCGAGGGCTTGCCCCAGACATGTGCTGCCTGGGATGGGTTAGACCAGGTGACCCCTGATCAAAATATACTGTCAGGAGGTTGGATGAACCTTTTTTTTTGGGGGGGGGGGGGGCCAACAATATCCCCTAAAATATACTTTAAAATAATATTACAATATACCATAGCATTTCTGATAACGATATTCATGAATATATGACGTTTTATTACTAATAGCAGCATACATTTGAGCAAACAGTAATAATAAACATACTTACTGTGAATATTCATTGTAAACAAAAGTATCACTTGCTATGGAGGATTATACATATTGAGACTTTCTTTAATTCTTCAGTGTATTTGTAACTCAAACTGATCTCTGGCCCTCAACACATACAGATTATTGCAGTATTGTACTAACTCCTAGAATTTCCCACACTGTTGAGAGACACATGTAACTTGATGTACGTTTACTTTTGACCCACTGAAAATCTTGTACAGTAAATAATGGCTTAAATAATTGACTTATTTTGCGTTTATCTTACTGAAATAAAGTAGATACTCTGACTTTATACAGGAAATGTATGGTAACATGACATGCATGGAGCTGAGAAACCGTGTTTGAAGGTTTTTATTGTAGGTGTACATAAACTCAAGTGTAAAACAAAAGACAATTACATAAATTTTAGCCCAAACCCCGACTATCTGTAATATTATTAATAATAATTCCTTCTGTTATTAGCCAGATTAGGTAAACTAGGTAAATCCATTTTAGATAAGGATCTAATTAAAAGAAGTGATATTAGTCATAAAAATGTAAAGTGTGTAGTTTGTTGTTTCTCTTTCCACCAGACAGAACACATTCAATGAATAGACAATTAAAACAAGATGAGGGCCTATCACTCTTGGTGAACTTAATGTGTTAATTAAGCAGTTCCTGTATAACATTATGCATGTGCTCTCTCTAATGGAATGCAAAATCTGTATCACCTACATCGGTGCAAAGGAGACATTCAACATGAGCCAAGCTTGAGTCATTCTATCATGGTGAATTCAACATCACTGCTGTATACCGGTTAATGTGATCCTTAATGTTTGCATGATAACTATTATGTTTAGTAACAAAAAAGCGGCAAGCCACAAATTTATTTTGGCAAAATTTTTTGCTATTATGAACCATTTCTGCATGCATTTAGTAATTCTCTAGTAGTAATCATTGAGATAAGCCTTTACATCGGTTGGCAACTTAGAAACAGCTAAAAAAAAATAAATGGCATTTTATATTGTGTTTTTGTTCATACAGATTATAATACTTAGAATGTATTACCATCAGCACCATTACAGATGACCAGGCTAAGAAGCTTGACAATAATGATGTACAATCTACTTTCCTGTTTTGTTGCGTTAGTAGATGAAACGGTCGTGCTACATGTATTCCAAGTACTCCAGCTATGACTAAATTGAAAAACTTTGTTTTTTTCTAACCCATTGCAACTTAGCATTTTGCATACATATTGCTTTGTTAACTTCATTATAGCTCACAGGCTGTGAAGGTGGTTCTACACCTCAAACTTTGTTCCCAGTATTAACTATGATGCATTTATAAATTGTACCAACATTAAAACGAAAAGCCCTAAAATACATTTTGAAATGCATTTATGTGGATTTTTGGAAATATAATCTAAGTTTTTTTTTCCTTAAATTGCTTTAGTTACCAATTTTATTAGCCATTACAATAACCGTGATAGAAATGTTTTCTGATTTAATTAGCAGAGCCTCAATTGTACCATGGAATCACAAGTTCACCAAATAAATACTTTAGCAGTGAGCTTTGGGGACATACTACCCAGTCTGAAATATGCAAATTACAATAATTTAGAAAATTTAATTTAAAATAATCTATTTATAACAATATTTGGTAACGTGATCTGACACTCACGCACATATCTCCAAATGCATGTCCCTACTCCACTGAAATGGATGATAGTTTCTGTGACAGCATGCTTGTTGGCACTAGGCATTTAATACTTACATACATACACAAGTTCCTTTATTCATAAAAAAATTATTTTTAATACGTTAGAATACCAGTAAGATTTAACATACTACAGTACTGCTACCTACCAACTTGACGGCTTTGTGTAATAAACTGCTGTTAGCTTCATGTCCATTTATTCTTGGGAAAAGATACAGCTAAATCCTTTGCATTATCATAGCATAAGGAAAAACATTGCTATTGTTAATATTATTTAGTAGCATTGGAAACAATCATTACCAGAACTATAGTAAATGTATTAGCAATTTAAAAGAGCTATCAGCTGAGCCACCATGCTGCCATTGTAAAAATTCTCTGGTCGCAAATAAAGATACCTGCAATATTTCAAAATGCGTAACTAATACAGATATGGGCAAGCATGGTCGTGTCATGTTTTCTCTGTTTAAGGCCTAAATGACCATCCATCCTTGAAGAAAAATTCTCCTCTGCTCTTTACCAGAGAAGTGCAAGATAACTATCCAAAATGCTGTCACATGTCCATATTAGATTGAACAAAAAATAAAATTGAGGTTAATGTCCTGACCTAAAGACCAGACGTAAGTCAAATCGAGATGCTGCGGCTTGAGCTGAAGGATAAAAAACCAAAACCCAAGTCAGTTGAAGCAGTAATATTTTGTCCACTGCTTCACAACTCTTACTCAAGGATGTGGATACATTCAAAACTGATAAAGGTAGCATAGCATTTTCTAGGAAATTTTACTAATGTTATCCTAAATATACATACATCGCAGGTGTCATTTTTTTGCAAAAATATTCTTTGCCACTTTCAAATGTAAATGTCTAACTTTGTATTATAAAAAAAACTGTCACCTTTCCAAGATTTAACTACACAAATCTATTGTTCCAATTGAATACGACCATCTATTGAAACATTGCAAAAAACACAGCTTCAGAGAGATAATTCAACCACAAATACTCAAAACTATTTTAATGCTACTTCTAAACACGTGGTATTTTACACTTAATAATATCATGCTTGTAATTAAAGTCATGAACACTTTTCAATATAAAATAATTCATTCTAAGACACATTTTGCATAATAATTAGGCATAAAAAAAATGTACAAATGATCGTATATGCCTGTGTGTCAAACTGAGGCAACACCCACACTATGTTTTTTTTTTAATTTAAAAACAGAGTCTCTGTTTTTGCCTTTTGTCCACAATACCCTAGCATTTTTAATCCCCAAAATCAGAAACTTCTGAAACCACTCTCCTGAGTTGTATCGCTCTGAAAACTCCAGCTCAATGTAATAGCATAGATGGGTGAAAATGATGAGTTTTAAAAACGCAGACGCTAACTGTGCTCTTAATGGTTTGTCTGTATCACGTGGTCCGCCCCTAATTGGATCCTGCTCATTACATCTCAGTCCCCGATTGGTCACCCTTCACAGAATAAAACCTTATTTCAATATGGCAGACATGAGAGCTACTTTCCATGACGCTTGTGTCGCTTACATGTTTGCATCTATGTTTTGTTTTGAACAGTTTGAATGCTGCATACACGCACAAAAGGCAAATAATTTCCTGGTCGCTATGGTTTTCCACCTAAGTGCATATACCCAGTGTAGGCAAATGGCAATGTTATATGAATTTTCAGTTGTTTTAGATTGGGTGGAAATAATTTTGTAAACAACGTGAAAACACGTTTATAGTGTGGATGGAGATCGTCAAACTGCAAGAAAAAAACGAAAATGTAGTGGTGTGGATGCAGCCTGAAGTATTGTAATTAAAACAGACTCACAATAGTTTAAAAGATGCAGACTGCAAAAGACATATCTAAGTCTAGGCTTAAAACATGCCTTTTCAGACCATCTTACAGAGCCTTAGGTAGCTCTTCGTCTATAGGCTGAGGTGTAGAGCTGGGTGGGGATCAGTGCCATTGAATTTGGATGAACTGTCTAACTGCTGTCACTCCTGCTTCCCATATTGTTGTGTATTTTTGGAGTGCTGGGTTTCAACGATTCCTCATGCCTATGTCCCCATAGGCTTCCTCCTCATGGTTATGCTGGGGCTCTTGCTATTTTATTTGCAATTATTCTGCTGCCTTAAATTGCTGCTCTGCTCATACACGTTCTGTTTCCCCTGCATCTCCCTCTTTGGAGTGCTCCTTTCGGAAGTTCGGATTCAAGAGATCCCTGTATCGTTTGCTGGTCTACCATGCCCACCCTCCACTTCAGTTGTCCACACTGACTGCTTATTGTCTTCTGAGCCAGCTCTAATCACTGGACTGCATCCTCCAATACGCTGTTGTCCTCCTGACCGTTATAACATTGTTGTTCTTATTTGTATTAATGAATTTGTTCAGCCCGGTGCCGGCCAGAGGATGGGCTTCCCCCTTGAGTCGGGTTCCTCCCAAGGTTTCTTCCTTTTGAGGGAGTTTTTCTTTGCCACTGGCTCTCTCGCTGGGGACCCTGGGCCCGGCCAGAACTATGTAAAGTGCTTTGTGACAGTGTTTCGTGTTAAGGGTGCTATGTAAATAAAAATTGAATCGAAATGATTCTTCTTAGAAAGATGTTTGCCACCCCTCCTTGAATCACCACCTTATCGTGGTGGAGGGGTTTGCGTGCCCCATTGATCCTATGAGCGATGTTGTCAGGGCAAGGAGCTCCTGGTAGGGACTCCCAAGGCAAACTGGGCTTAGGGGAGGGCCCAGACAAAAAGTGATTTGAGACCCTTATGAAAGAGGAGAACAAGGTACAAGGTACTGGAACAGGGAAACCGGGGCCCTGCCCTGGAGCCACGCACTGAGGAGAGTTTGTCAGCAAGCGCCTGGTGGTCAGGCTCTTACCCATGGGGCCTGGAGGGGCATAGCCTGAACAAGCTACATGGGACCATCCTCCTGTGAGCCCACCACCTACAGGAGTAATGAGGGTTGGGTGCATTTTAAATGGGGCAACAGTCAAAGGCATGCACCGATCCCAGGCGACTGAAACTGGCTCTAGGAACATGGAAGATTACCTCTCTGGTAGGAAAGGAGCCTGAGTTAGTGCAGGAAGTGCAGAGATACCATCTAGATATAGTCGGGCTCACCTCAATCCACAGCATGGGCTCTGGAACCAAAGTTCTGGAGAGGGACTGGACTCTTTTCCAGTCTAGAGTTGACCTGGTTGTGAGGTGCAGAGCAGGTGTGAGCATGCTCACAGCCCCAAGCTCAGTGCTACCATTTTGGAGTTTACCCCGGTAAAGAGTTGCCTCCCTTTGGTTTTGCTGTGCTTATGCACCAAACATCAGTACAGAGTATTTGGCCTGCTTGGAGGCCTTAGGTGGGGTACGGGAAGGTGCCCGTACAGGGGACTCCATAGTTTTATTGAGGGAATTTATTGCTCACGTGGGCAACGACAATGAAACCTGGAGTGGAGTGACTGGAAGGAACGGCCCACCCAATCTGAACTAGAGTGGTCTATTGTTACTGGATTTCTGTGCTAAGCACAGTTTGTTCATAATGAATACCATGTTTAAACATAAGGGTGTTCATAAATACACCTAGTATCAGAGCACCCGAGGCCACAATTCAATGACAACTATGTAGTTGTATCGTTGGATTTGCAACCATATGCTCTGGCCACTCGAGGCAAAAGAGGAGTGGGGCTGCCACCTGATCACCACCTGGTGCTGAGTTGGATCAAATGGAAGGGGAAAATGCCTGACAGACCTGGGAAACCCAAGCGTGTAATGAGGATGTGCTGGGAGTGTTTGGCAGAGGCCCCTGTCCGGGAGATCTTCAACTCTCACCTCCGGCAGAGTTTCTCCTGTATTCCGAGGGAGGCTGGAGACATTGAACAGGAATGGGCGGTGTTCTGTGCCTACATTGCTGAGGCGGCTGAACGGAGCTGTGGCCGTAAGGTTGTTGCCGCTTCTTGTGGGGGTAACCCCCGAATCTGCTGGTGGACACCAGAGGTAAGGGGAGCTGTAAGGCTGAAGAAAGAGGCCTTTTGAGCTTGGTTAGCTTGTGGGACTCCAGAGGCAGCTGACAGGTACCAGCAGGCCAAAAAGGAGTGCAGCTAGGGCTGTTGCAGAAGCAAAAACTCGGGTGTGGGAGGAATTTGGGGAATCCATGAAAAATGGTCCTGGGTATGATGTTAAACTGCATCCAGCCCTACAAACCGTGCTCCAACTTACCGGCAAAAACTTGGGGGGTGGTGGAGCGATTGGTACTCCAGCCACCGAATTTAAAAAAAAAAAAACCTTCACACAGCTCCGACAAAGCAGCAGGACTGTCTTCTGCTCTGTGCGAGTAGCTCTGCTGCAGCTACCCACAGGAAGGGGCAGCTGGATCACGAAGGGGGTGGGGGAAAGTACTTAGGAGCCTCATCCCCCGAAGAGTCAAAAGTCAAAACGACCGGAGAGCTAATGGGGTCAGGCCTGTTGGGGATTGGAACTGATGTGATGCTGAGGCATTGCCCGCTGCACAGCAGCACTCGGGTCTTAATCTGAGGCAGCCCATGCGGGTAGGCGCGTGGAACATCTTCCTCTGCTGGCGGAGGAGCTTTATAAACTCTGCATTTCAGTTGCGTCACTCTCTGAGGTACACAGACTGGGGAGTGGCCGGATTTCTGTAGGTGGGTACACCATTATTGGTCTAGTCACTCTGATGGCTACCATACTCAGGGAGTAGCTGTTACTGTGGTGGATCGGCTCCTCCCGATGGTGTTCGATGTCACTCCTTTCAAGAAGCGTATTATGAAACTCAGATTAGGGCTCTCTCTGGGTGTATTGTCTGTTGTCTCACTGTATGCTCCGACTATGGTGAGTGATGTCTTAATGAGAGACATTTTATTTGCAACTTCGCTCGGTGGTCAATTGGCGCCCATGAGGTGACATTCCTCTGGTCATGGGTGGCTTCAATGTTGAAAGTGGGTTCATGTTTCCTGACTTTGCAAAAGGTTGGGGGCTGTGGATTGCTGGATCCTGGTTCCAGCACCTTGAGCTGCATCGTTGGACTTGGTACTCCAATTCTGGTGGTGTGGCAAAGGAGATTGATCACACCCTCATAGACAGACGCTGGAGGCTCCTACAGAACTGCAGGGTCTACAGGCTTGTTGTTGCTACTCTGAAGATTCAGCTTAGGACTAGTAGGCTACCACCTACTAGGAGAATGATGCTGGACCTGGGCACACTACAAGATCAAGCTGTTTCTAACAAGTTATGCGAACAGTTTCTGTGAGAAACTTGCTGCGACTGCTGATCCTAATCTGATGTGGGAGACAATTGATGACAAGACTCTGAAGGTTGTGTTGGTGTTGCTGGTATTCCCAGAAGGAGGTGATTCATCTCGCAGGGCACCCTGGATATTAGAGAGGAGTCGCAGCTTGATGGCAATGCCGGTCTGTACCAGGAACTGAGAAGGACGCGTTTGTTAGAGGGATTTGTGAGCAAGTGACACACCATCAATGGGCTGGTGACCCACGTCCTGCTTACAGAACAAATTGAAGCATTATGCGCATCCGAATCTGTTCTTCGGAGAGTCGCAGTCAGGGTGGGTGATGGAACGGTCCTACGGATGACATTGCAGTTGTGACCCGCTGGGCCAGCTACTTTCAGCGGCTGTTCAAAGCTGATCCTCCGGCTAGGACGTTAGACATCTCTGGTTCCACGGTTCTTGAGGCCGATCCTCCTATTACCTGTGAAACACCCAATCTCCTCTGGGGTGAACTTCTCCAGGCTGGTGGTAAGGCTGTTCTCCTGGCATTGCAAGCAATCATAGCTTCGATTTGGGAGATGGGCATCATCCCAACTAACTGGAAAATGGGACTTGTCCCTATTTGGAAAGGAAAGGGCGATCACCTGGATTGCGGCAACTACAGGGGGATAACACTGCTCTCAGT
The DNA here is from genome assembly GCA_009936485.2 of Gymnarchus niloticus. Classification (NCBI taxonomy): domain Eukaryota; kingdom Metazoa; phylum Chordata; class Actinopteri; order Osteoglossiformes; family Gymnarchidae; genus Gymnarchus; species Gymnarchus niloticus. The sequence goes on along the minus strand of JAACJT020006732.1, from coordinate 21,194 downwards.
CCCTGGTAAGGTCCTTGCTAGGGTCACCCTGTGATCACTTGCTTACCTACCAGCAACCAGAGCAGTCTGGTTTTCACCTAAGAAGCCTACCATCGACTATATCCTGGCACTGAGGGTTCTCATCGAGCACAAACATCGGCAGAGTTTTTTTGCAGCCTTCGTCAATTTTTGTAAAGCATTCAACTCAGTTGATTGAGCTACCCTGTGGAACATCCTGAGACTTCCCGGGATGGCCCCGAAGTTCCTGGATGTTATGGCTGACCTGTACACTGGTACTGTAAGTGCTACGCAGAGTGGAGGCAGAACCTCTGCTTTTTTCCCCCAGTTGATTCTGGTGTTCGACAGGGGTGTGTTCTTGCTCTGACTCTGTTCAATGCTTGCATGGACTGGGTGTTGGGCAGAGTCGTGGGGCATCTGTAGGTGAAGAAAAATTCACTGATTTTGACTTTGCCGCTGATGCTGTGATCTTCATTGAGTCAATGAAGGCTTTGCTCAGGGTCCTTGAGACTGAGCGAGGAGTCTGAGTGTGTAGGCTTGCGAGTGTCGTAGATAAAAAGCAAGGTCCAGGCCTTTAATTCACCTCTTGGGCACAGCCATCAGCCGTGTGTCTGTCTGCGGAGAGAGTGTCAACTGTGTCGAGAAGTTCACTTACCTTGGCAGTGACACTCATCTCTGGTGACTCTTCTGAAGAAGTCAGCAGATGGATTGGGAGAGCATGGAGGGTCATGAGGTCGCTGGAGAGGAGTATGTGGCACTCCATATATGTTTGTAAGAATACAAAGGTCCAAGTCTTTAGAGTCCTAGTGCTCCCAGTTTTGCTATATGGCTGCAAGACATGGACGCTATCCAGCGATCTGAAACGAAGACTGGACTCCTTTGGTCCTGGGTCTCTTTGGAGAGTCCTTGGGTACCACTGGTTTGACTTTGTATCGAACGAGCAGCTGCTTGGGGAGTCCCAAATGAGGCACATTGCCTGCATTGTGAGGGTGTCAGTCACAGCACTACGGCCATGTGGCGCGATTTCCTGAGGGTGAACCGAGTTGCAGGACCCTCATTGTCGAGAACCCGAGTGGCTGGACTACATCAAGGGGACGCCCACGTAACACCTGGCTGTGGCAGATAGACAGCCATTTCTAAAGGGTGGGACTGGACCGCATGTCAGCCTGGGGGGTTTCCAACCGTGATGCTGAGGTGTTTTGTCATTTGGTGGGTGCGCCAACGTGCTGTACCAGTGCATGCTCCTCAACCTGACTTGATGGAGAATGACTCGCGTACATCCTCAAAGAGATTCTGGCAAACTGTCAGGTGACTCAGGAGGGGGAAGCAGGGCTTAGCCCACATTGTTTATAGAAGGGAAGGAGAACTGTTCACCTCAACTGGAACTATAGTCAGATGGTGGAAAGAGTACTTTGAGGACCTCCTGAATCCCACTAACACACCTTCTGCAGTGGAAGCAGAGCCGGCAGAGTTGGAGCAGGGTTTGCCCATCACTAGGGCTGAGGTCAGAGAGGTAGGCAAACAGCTCCTTAGTGGCAGAGCTCTGGGAGTGGACAAGATTCACCCAGAGTTCCTGAAAGCACTGGGTATTGTTGGGCTGTCCTGGCTGACACCTTTTCAACACTGCATGGAGGTTAGGAACAGTGCCTTTGGACTGGCAGACCGGGGTGGTGGTCCCCATCTTTAAGAAGAGGGACTGGAGGGTATGTTCAAACTTGAAGGGGATCACACTTATCAGCCTCCCAGGGAAGGCCTAAGCCAGGGTTTTGGAAAGGAGGGTCCTGGCGTTATTCGAACCTTGGATTCAGGAAGAACAATGCAGATTCCATCCTGGCCAAAGTACACTGGACCAGCTTTTTACCCTCAGGCGGATAATGGAGGGTGTGTGGGAGTATGTCGAACCAGTCTACATGTCTTTTGTAGACTTAAAAAAGGCATAAGACTGGGTCCCTCACGGGGTCCTGTGGGGGGGTACTCCGGGAGTATTGGATGCCGAGCTCATTATTATGGGCTATTAGGCCCTTGTATAACTAGAGTGAGAGCTCAGTCCGCATTACCAACATTAGGTCGGACCTATTCCCGGTGCACACTGGACTCTCCCAAGGCTGCCCTTTATCACCGACTCTATTCAAAATTTTTTATAGACAAGATTTCTAGGTGCAGCCAAGACGTGGAGGGGGTCCGGTTTGGAGATCTCAGGATCCCTTTGTTACTTGCAGATGATGTGGTCTTGTTGGCTTCATCGAGCAGTTACCTACAGCAGGCACTGGAGCTGTTTGCGACAGAGTGTGGAAAGGCTGGGAGGTCCTGACCCTTATCCAAGTCTGAGGACATGGTCCTCAGCCAGGAAAGGGTGGGTTGTCCCCTTTGGATCGGAAATGAGATACTTGAACTCCCTCGCTTGAGGCAGTATCTCGGGATCTTGTTCACAAGCAAGGGTAGAGTGAATCGGGAGATTGACCGATGGATCAGGGCAGCGTCTGCAGTGATGCGGACGCTGTACCGGTTGGTCATGGTGAAAAGAGAGATGAGCCGACAGGCAAAGCTAGCAATTTACCAGTCAATCTACATGCCAACCCTCACCTATGGTCATGAGCTCTGGGTAGTAACCGAAAAGATAAGGTTGCGGATACAAGTGGCGAAAATGAATTTCCTCTGCAGGGTGGCTGGGCTCAGCCTTAGAGATAGGGTTAGAAGCTCGGACATTTGGAAGGATCTCAAAGTAGAGCTGCTGCTCCTCAGCATTGAAAGGAGCCAATTAAGGTGGTTCAGGCATCTAGTAAGGATGCCTCCTGGACACCTCCCGAGAGAGGTGTTTCGGGCATGTCCAACGGGGAGAAGACCTTGGGGCAGACCCAGGACCAGATGGAGAGACTATAGCTCTAGGCTAGCCTGGGAGCACCTGGGCATCCCCATGGAGGAGCTGGAGGAGGTGGCCGGGGAGAGGGAGGTCTGGGAATCCTTGCTAAGACTACTGCCCCGTGACCTGATCCCAGATAAGTGGCAGATGATGGATGGATGGAAAGATGTTTGAACTATCTGAAGATGTGACCCTTAATAGGATTAAGCAGTTTAGAAAATTATTCTTGTTCTTCTTAGACAACTCAACATATATAGTTGCACTCATATTTAAACCAAACAGACTTTAGGTTTAACATCTCTCCCTTTTCACATGGACTCTTTCAGCACAATAGTTAGGACAGCTCCCACAACTACAAGGCACAAAACATAGTTACATGATCATAGTATAACATTTATCAAGGAGAAATCTTGCTCAGGGTATTTATCAAGTTAAGTGGTTAAAAGATGGATGGACAACAGAAACCATAACGTTAGACATTTAAATTACATTTAATACAAGTTAATTTTTGGAATTTGTGAATGGATTTTTGAATGGTAGAAGGACCTTGATTCCTGTGTGAACTTTGGTGTACAGAAAAAAATATAATGTCAGCATTCAGTTCTATGGCATGACCAAGTAAAGCAGCTGTCTCAAAAACAACAATTTTCGTCACAATGATTTAAAAGACTACTTTTTTCAAAAAAAAAAAAAAAATTTTTTTTTTTTGAGAAGATGAGTACTTGAAGTGTTTCCATCCATTTTCCAAACCGCTTAATCCTATTCAGCATTGTGTGGGGCCTGGAGACTATCCCAGGCAGCCTTAGTGCACAAGGCAGGGGACACCCTGGATGGAGTGTCAATCCAAAGGGCACAGTCTCTCTCTCACACACACACACACACACACACACACACTACAATTTAGCCATGTCAATTAGCCAACAATGCATGTCTTTGGACTGTGGGAGGAAACCTGCAATGCACAGGAAGAATATGCAAACACCACACTAACAGAGCCAGAGGCGGGATTTGAGCCCCCAACCCTGGAGGTGCAAGACAACAGTGCTGACCATTGAGCCAGTTAAAGCATTTATTAAAGAAAAGCATGAAATCAGATCCTGTCCAATGGGACTAGCTGGATAACAGCAGCACCTTTATGAAAATTACTGTGCTGCTGTAACCTGCACATTTCCAAATGATTAGAAAATAGAAACTGTGACATTTAATTTGGTTGACAATAACTCCTTCAAAAGGTAAGATAGGTCAAATACAATCCTATGAGAAAAGGTGGTTAGTCAGTTAAGCATAAGGGTGATTGCCATAGCCTTTTTTGAGCAGAGTGGGTGTCACAACTTTATGAAAAAAAAATTAGACATGTTTACTTTGGATCCCATTAATTTAATATAAATGTATAAATCTTCTGGGGTCAGTATTTAATGTAGAAACATGGAGAAAATCAAAGGGGGGCAAATGTTTTCCACAGTATTGTATTGCATGTAAATACACAGATGTGCAAGCTCAGACAAAGATGCTTAGGACACTTCGAAAATCTTCTTAAGACTTTCAAACTTGTCATTTTATATGAGCTTAAATTACTGCGATTTACAAATGTGGAAATTAAAGCAATTCTGATGAAATCAGAAGTATACAAGTGAATCCAAATATTAAAAGTTTATCAGGTACAGCTACCTAGGTGTTAGGTAGAACACACTTTTGCCTTCAGAATTACTTCAAGAGTAAAGAAGTTACACATTCAGAGTAGTCCTTCTGCACACCATTGTTGTACTAAGTTTTTTTTTTTTTGCATTTGTGGCCTTCCTCTTAAATTCAAATCTGGTGATCTTCCCTTACTCTAGATTACAAGGTGTTTTCATGCTTTTTGTTCATAACACTATTATTTAAACTACAAACTATAGTGAATGAAAATCCCAAGAGAGTGGTTGGTTCTGAGATGCTGCAACCTCTCGGTGTGGCACCAACAATCAATGGTTTCAAAATCATTTTGATCATGCTTCTTTCCTGTTCTAATGCTTAGTTAAACAATAAGTGAATCTCGGTATATTCAGTCATACCCGCATGATTTGCTATTCAAAAAGGGCAATTTCATAGAATCAGCAAGCAGGGTATTCCTAATGAACTGCCACAGCATGCACTCCTAAAATTTTGATACAGTGGGAGAAATAAGTATTGAACGCATCAACATTTTTTTCAGTAAATATATTTCAAATGACACTATTCACATGAAAATTTTCACCAGACATTGGTATTAACTCAAGAAATCCACAAATAAAGAATTCACAACATTGAAGTCCATAAAGTTGTGTAATAAAGTGGAATGACAAAGGAAATTAGTATTGAACACACCAAGAATAAGAAGTACATCAAGGCAAGGAACCAGATCAAATGTGCAAGTA
>JAACJT020006732.1:0-15844 GCA_009936485.2 Gymnarchus niloticus | reverse complement strand
GACAAAGGAAATTAGTATTGAACACACCAAGAATAAGAAGTACATCAAGGCAAGGAACCAGATCAAATGTGCAAGTAATTCTACCTCCTTTCTGTGCAAATTAATATCAGCTGGGTCAGTACATATTGATAGGCTATAAAAAGGTTTTTTGTGACCAAGGCGTCACACAACAAACATCTCATGATGGGTAAAAGCAGAGAGCTCTCCAAAGACCTTCCAAACCTGATTGTTGCAGAACATATCAATGGAACTGGTTACAAATGTACTTCAAAACTGTTGAATCTTCCAGTAAGCACCATTGGGGCCATTATCTGCAAATGGAAGGAACATCAACTGGCCACAGACAGGAGCTCTTGCAAGATTTCTGACCAGGGAGTCAGAATGATAGTCAAAAGAGTAGCCCAAGAGCTAAGGACTACTCAGAAAGATCTCCAGAAAGACTTGGAGGCAGCAGGTACGATTGTTACAGAGAAAACAATAGGCAATGCAATCCACTGGCATGGCCTCTATGGGCACTCACCCCGCAAGACTCCATTAATGAAGAAAAGGCATGTTGAAGCTCATTTTAAAAGTTTGTTACACAACATTTGGACAAACCTATGAAATACTGGGAGAATGTTGTCTGGTCAGACAAGACCAAAACTGAACTTTCTGGCTATCATACTACACACGATGTTTGGAGGAGAAATGGCACTGCACATCACACTAGAAACACTATACCAACAGTGAAGTTTGGAGGTGGAAGCATCACAGTGTGGGGCTGTTTCTCATCTCAAGGTACTGGCAGACTTCATATAATTGAAGGAACGATGAATGGAGCCATGTACCAAGAGATTCTTGAAATGAATCTGCTGCCATCCTCCAGCAGGACAACAATCCAAAACATACAGCAAAGGAAACCCTCAACTGGTTTCAGAGAAAGAAAATCAAGTTGTTAAATGGCCCAGTAAATCACCTGACTTAAATCCAATTTGTGGAAGGAACTAAAGATCAGGATTCACAAGAGGGCCCCCCAGAATCTTCAAGATTTAAAGACAATCCAGAATGGGTCAAAATCACACCTGAGCACTGCAGGCGATTAGTTTCTTCATACAGGAAGCGTATTGAAGCTATCATTACAAACAAAGGCTTCTGTACTAAGTATTAAATTGAGCGTGTTCAATACTTTTTTCCTGTGTCATTCCACTTTATTACACAACTATTTATAGACTTTAATGTTGTGAATTCTTTATATTTGTGGATTTCTTGAGTTAATACCAATGTCTGGTGAAAGTTTCATGTGAACAGCCCCAGTGGAAATGTACTGAAAAAAAATGTTGATGCGTTCAATACTTATTTCCCCTACTGTACAAGTTCCTCTTAACTTGTAGGTGTTGTTTGGATTATCCAAGTAAAATAAATAAATGACACCATATTAAAACAAACCAATTGAAAGCCAGACAGAAAATTTAAGTCAACTTGTCTTAAATCAATCAGATGATTAAAATTACAAAAGCCTTTTAAATTACATAGAATAGAAAGTTACTCTGACAGTTTACGAAGCAAGTGAATGAAATAATCCTACATAGAAACTACACAAAATTTGTGAATTTGAGAGCAGACACTGAATTTGTGTTCTCCTTGTCTGTTTTTGGTCGCCGTTACATAATTTCCAGTTAACACAGCTAAGATCATGTCATTGGTTTTGTTTGACATGGTCACCCAGCTAATGAGAAAGGAATGCAATAATGGGAGTAACTATTAGCTCATACAAAATTTTGGAACTACGCACGTCAAATGCTGACCAACAAATAAACACAAATGTTTGCCATATTTCGAAACATGCTCAACTGGAAACGTTTACAAACTACAAGGATTAACAATACAAACGCTGTTCTTAACCGAGAAAAAATATCGGAAAAAAAGTGTACCGTTGTCAGACTTGACAAAGATTCAACATAAGGCGAAACATAAATAGCCTCAATACTACACAAAGGGTACAATCGAAATATCACAAAAACTCACCCAAATCGATTGGGAAAATATTTTAATATAAATTACCCAGCATAATGAAACGCTTACATTTACGTCTTATGAGTCTTCACGTCGTTATCCACATAGAAATATTTAAAGTCATACTTGTGCAGAGTTCACTAACAAAACAAAAAGGCAATAGGTTAATTTCCATACTTCACCATAAAACTCAAAGTCGGACAGATCTACTAGGCGACTAAATGCAAAGACAAAAACCTTGCGTTATTTACTTCAGTCTCGTTTCTGTCTGCGCATCTGCTTGCAACAATTATTATAAATTCTGCTGAGTGCCACAGGCAACGTTTCACAACCGCGAATATAAAACTTAATTTAAAACACCAAGTCAAATAATACCTAGTTCAATCGTCTATCGGCTAGCTAGCTATCACCTAACAACAGCAGTGATTTGAAACATAACTCTCGCGATAGGAATCTTGTTGAAAAATAATTCAACTTAACCACCTCAAAAATACACGTAACAGTGTACTAAACTGAACGAGGTTAAAATAACGCGAAATAAATGCGCTCATCCATTATAAACTAGCCAAGCTAGCAGAGCAGTATAACTAAATGTCTGGCATGCATGTACTGTACCCTCCCCCATAGCTTTGCACTCCGCTGGACTGTTTCTGTCCTGCTCTCACGTTCGGAGACAGGAAACTGCGCTACTAAAAATCCTGCCCGGCTCCAAAAAAAAAAAAAAAAAAAAAATCGCGCAGCCATTTCTCTCGCGTTCTTGTCGCACCATTTGCTTAAAAGCTACTTTGACGTCACTGAACCAGAAGCGGGTTGCGAGCTCAGTGTCCCCGTAGAAATTTGTTTTGCTACCGAAGCGGCCACAAAAACATACGTACATAAAAAAACGAGCAAGCCATAGCTACATACCAAAACCGTCTACTTCCATCGGACCGTTCCTCTCACTCTCCTGCTGTCTCTCCGCTGTTCGCTGACGCCTAATGAAAAACTGAGCATGTGCGCGGCGCAGGGTTGCTGTGGGAGGCCAGTGCCTAATTAACGCTAGCTAGAGGAGGACGTCCGTGCAGCGGTTTAGCACGCTAGCTACAGCTATTCCACTCCAAAAACTAGTTTGCCTTCGACGTGGGAGTAAATTCATTGCAGAAACGTTTTTGTCAGAGATAATTAGTACGTTATGTTTTGAGTGATCGGCGAAAAACACGTTAACACGTAAAATACGTTGTATATTTGCTTTTGTGTAATTTGTTTTATCTACCTTCATGCTTTAATAAAGCATGGGATAGTTAAGAAAAAAGTTTGTTCAAACTTTTAAACAGTTTGTACTTCATTTAGCGTCTATTGGTCAGCTGTTAAAATTGATGTCTTATGTGTCTTAAATAGGCTACATCATCAAGAAAATCAGCAATGAACTCATATATAGGACGAAGCATCCTATGTAGTAATTTTGTATAGCAAATTAACTCATGAATTTAAATTGATTGTATTTTCTATTCACGTTGTAGCAGTAACTCGATCTTCGTTTCGTCCGGCATGGGAAAACTGCTGTATGAGCTATAGGGACAATTAATACAATATAGATCCTGAAGCTTTACATCGCCTTGATTAAGTACACTGCAGGATCAGTGATTTTGTTAACTTTACCATGAATTGTGAAAAACTTGAAATCGTCTGGGTTTCCAATCGACAAGAGTGGAAACAGGCTTTCGTGTATACCCATTCCCAATACAGAAATACAGTACTGAATTTTTTATATCACCAAGTAATGTTTGCTTGGACTCGATGCAGGCGTGGTTAGGGTTGAAGTCATTTTAACTGAGGTGCAAAATATAGATTTAGGTACATGCAAAAATATACAGTTTGGCTATACTTTTTGGCAGTCTCTACTAATATATTTATGATTTACAAGTTTCCATCTGCCGAAACGCTGCCTCTGACCTTGAGTGGTAAAATGTTAATTAGGAATGACTATGAAATCTTTAATGCCACATCTTAGACTATTTTCCTTAATAGTTAGTACTGGATGTTTGTTCAGTTTATGCATATGGTTGTTCTTTACTGGGTTGGGTTTCAAACGCAAAATGAAGCGAATATCAGATTCCAGACACTGAGAATTGAGAGTTAATCCCAAAGCTTTGGACTTGATCTCTAACAAAATATCTGATTCCAGACACTGAGAATTGAGAGCTGATCCCAAAGCTTTGGACTTGATTCCTAACAGTGAAATCACTTCAAATGAAGGTTGGCTGTGCCAGGTGTTCTGTCAGATTTTGTTGCCGATCAAATAATGCTACCTTAAATGACACAACTCCATCGTACCTTGTCATCTTTTTGATGACTTTTCTTTGTAGTTGCTACCCCGGCACCATTTTTTGATGAGCACGTGTTCTGCCAGATTTTGTTGCCCTATCAGATTCTTCTGCCTTGGATACCAGAAGTAATAGCAGCAAATTTTGGCTTACACGAGCTGGATCTCAATTCCCTTATGTGTCTCCTCCACTTGTTTCCTCCCCTTTACTCCTTGTTCACTAGGTCAAAGTTCACAAAGGAAACAAGAAGAGGAAATGAGGGGAGTGTGAGAGACCAAGCAGGCAAGGCTCAAGGACACAATTTTTAAAAGAAAAATACCTTTTATTACAATTTACAAAAATAAACTTGTGCTCATAACAAAAAAGTAAAGCAAGCCTAAGCTAACACAAACTCAAACCAACAACTCCCCTCACACAAGATATAACGGGTTATATACACAATGGTGGGCCCCACCAGAACATAAGAGGGAAATGCATTAAACAATTAACCAACTAAATAAAGTAATTGCCAAACCAAAATAACCACAAGTTAACCTACAATAGAATATGCAAATCTGCAACCAAATCAATCAATATAAATCCAACCATAAGAAAAAGAAAACTAGAAATCCACTATCCCCATGACCTGACGTGTAAAATAGTCCAATTTCCTGGAACACTTGCTATCTCAGCCTTCCATTTATCCCAATTCTGCCTGAAAACAGACCTTACCAAACAGCAAAAGAAAAGGTACCAGCTCGTAACAAAATAATACAGTAAGTGATATTGCAAAAGAATCTAATTGTGCTTGCTTCATCTAGAATTGTGCAATCAGTGTTAAAGTAAATACTAACAAATGAATATTTTAATGAAACTAAATTAAACAAAACTGTAATACCTACATACATTAAGATTAAACCATGTAGAGACTGTATAGTTTAATAGTTTATATTCCTCGCAAGAGGAAATTAGGAAAGCATAAATAAATGGGCAAATTGGGATATCATACAGAAAAGTCCACGTTCCTCATATGGAAACGGTGTGATGGTGACATTTTCCTTTGTGATTTGTGAGTGTTATGCACAGGTGTAATTCTCTTTTGTAAAGGAGCCATGAAGGATACACTTGTGCATCCTTTGTCATGGCACCGCTGAAGGAGATATCTGAAGGAAAGTTTGGTTTACTACACTCGTCTACTATGGTACTGAGACACCCTGAAACATGGAATTTAGAAGTATTTCCATTGCAGGAGGACAAGAAATCAGGGGAGGAGGCACAATATGAGAACTGAGATTCACTCAGGATCTATCAGAGAATGCTTCTTTGTCAGATTTTGCTGCCTTTGACTAAACTGAAATGACATGCATTTAAACTAAGAGAAGTGATATATTATAAACGTGAAAGTTTAAAAATAAACTAGTAATTCTAAAAGTGCTGAAAATGATAGTTTTGATGTTTTTTTTTTTGCCATGTTTGTATTATGAATGACTTGGGAAATTAAGGATCTGTTACAGTACAGCAATTCTTTAAATGTGTACAGACTATGTATATGTAAAGGACAAATGGTTCACGATTAGTTTCATGCCATTATTGAAATAATAAGATAGTCTTTCAGAAATGTGATGATTTTAATACTTTGTAAAAAAGTAAAAAAAAGTACAAAAATCTGATGAACAATGCTGATACTATATTTGACTTATGTAGACAAAATAGTAATAAAAACTGGTTCCTCCCAAGGATTCTTCCTTCTGAGGGTGTTTTTCCTTGCTACTGTCGCCTCTGGCTTACTCTCTGGGGACCTTGGACCTGGTAATATGTAAAGCATTTTATGACAATGCTCCTTGTTAAAGGCGTTAAATAAATAAAATTGAATTGAATAAAAACTCAGGTACTGGAGATGTGATTGAAATAAATCATTAAAAGAAACTTCTCTTTAAAAAAAATAGTGATATAAACTTTGTAAAAAACATGGTGTAGAAAAGGCCTTCAGGCTCCTAGAATTCAGGCAGAATATTGTGTTCCATTGCCCTCCTTTCCTTGTTCTAGAACGCGGAACCCTAGCCATAGCAACATTCCCATCACCAAGGTGATGGGATCCTAAGAGTATATATATTTAAGTCAGTATCAGACCAGTTATAGCGGACTAGAGCAGAAGCTGGGGGAATAGAATGGATTCCTCAGAGAGTGCATTCGAGGGCCATAGATTAGTGTTCGGAGTTGTGTTAAGAGAATTGGTGTAATCTGCCTAGCTTGAACCTAAATAAAGATTTCCCAGGATCCTTGGCCTAAGTGGTGTTCTGGCCGACCCACCAAGATACATACAGCCTAAATCCATGAACCAGCACAGGGAGAGTGTTCCCAACAGTGGTTTCCACTACATTTACGGTCTTTCGAGCCATCAGCGGTCCCTGCAATGCCTAAGGTCCGCCAGGCCAGACCCCGCTGAGTGGCCTCCGCTTACACATAGAAAACAGATAAAATTGGTGATGTTATAGCTGACCTGTCCTCATCTCTTTTTGCAAGTCTGGGATCTAGAGGTATATGGTTATTGATGTCATTCCATCAAATTACCAGTATAGACAGTGGTATTAAACACATCAGTCAAAGAAATGTCAGATTGTGATATTCCTAAGTTGATCAGTTTTCTCCACTCAGGGTTTTGTAGGTTACTCATGTCTAAGAAAGTAATTCTATGCATCAACCGGCCAGTCTACGTAGACAGCTGAATCAAAACACAGATTAATCTTAAACATATTTATTATAATAAGGAAAAATGGTTGCTACTGTTACATGCTGGTCATTTTCAAGTCAGTTGGGTTAACAACACAAAATTAAGAAAAATACAATTTTAGTGAGGGGGCACATCGGCTTAGTGGTTCATGCTGTCACCTCACACATTCAGGGTTGGGAGTCTGCTTCCCACCTCTGGATCTGTGTTTGTGCAGTTTACATGTTATCCCCATGCTACGTGGGTTTCCTCCCATTGTCCAAAGACGTACAGTATTTTAGGCTAATTAGTGTTGTTAAATTCTACTGTACATACTGTGAGTGCGTCTGTGACTGTGCAATGGTTTGGCACCCCATGCAGGGTGTCCCCTGCTTTGTGCCCTCAGGCTGCCTGAGATACACTTCACGTGATCCTGAATAAAATTAAACAGTTTGGAAAAATGATGAATGGACAATTTTAATGATATGAACAGATGCAGATCTAGGCATGGGAGAGATGGGCAATCACCCAGAGCAGTATTGTTCATCGTAAATTCACATTGTAACTGCATAGGACAGCTGTCTTGCTCCAGTCTCAGTAATTTGTTGTCACTTACAACATTACTTATTTTTCTCTGGGGGTTTCGCCCAGGGCGCCAAGTAAAGGAGTTTTCAGACTTCCTGTCTGATCTAGTTATTGGGGACTTTAATATCCACATGGAAAATGACTTTGATCCTTGCAGTATGGCATTTGCCTCTCTACTTGAATCTCTTAGTATTGTGCAGAATGTAGTAGGGCCCACTCACTCAGGTAACCACACTCTAGACTCCTGGAAGAGAATCACACTTTGTAATCAACAGACACAAATATAAAGATGAGTGCAAGCAGTGCGATGTCCACTTTAATACCCATCCCTGCACCTGTCTCTATTCTATGTACTGTATAACATACATATATTTGGATGGGCAAAAAAACATTTTAGGGGGCTAAAGCCCCTCTAAAACAGGCCTAGCAATGCCTTGGTTTGGATAATAAAAAAATCTGCAAGTAGCAGGAGGGATGGTAAGTTTGTTGTCTTTCTTTTGACTAAAAGAATGAAAAATGAGATACTGGTTGTGTCCCATTCTTAGAAAGCAGTGACTTGAGGAATTTCACCTACTCATCCAGGATCTGAAGCTCAAATTGAAATTCATTGTGCTTACTGTTTCACTGTAGCTTTCGTTATCTGGCTAATTTGCCACATCTTGTCATCCCAATATTGCATACCAGTTAGACATTCATTACTTGTATTTTAAGAATCTTTTATGGCACTTTAGTCCATTTTTTTTTTATTCATAATTGGAAATTTCTAATGATTCTGAGTCATGGTATCCCTGTGGAGCATGTGACTATTTTCCCCTCTAAATCCTGCAGTCTCAGATCACTCTCTCCTAACATTTGAAGTACAACTTAAATCTTGTGCGCCGCCTGTTTCCAAAGTGAGTGTTAGTGATCTTATTATTCCCTCAACTGCAGCTGCTATTGTTAACAGGCTTCCCTTGGTGTTCTCCCAGACTGGTAAGGCCACAAATGAATCTGAGCTTGAACAGGTATCAATAAATACTGATCACTCACTTCATAGCAGTTTGACTTGGTTGCTCCTCTTAGGTAGAAAATGCTTAAAGAGAAGAAATATGCTCCTTGGTATACTGACTATACCTATAAACTTAAAAACACTTCAGGAAAATTGGACTGTAAATGGTGCTCATCTAATTTTGAGGTTTTCAAAATTGCATGGAAAGATAGTGTTTTAAAGTACAAACAAGCTAGATCCACATATCTCTCCTGGCTGATAGAAAATAACAGCAATATTAGGTTCCTGTTTGATTCTCTGTCTACACTAACTAGTAATCATTGTGAGTTATACCCACAGATTTCAACCTATCTCAAAAACAACAACTTTTTGGCATTCTTCAATGGTAAAAGTAGTACCTCTGCTACAGATTTCTGCCAGACTCTGCTCGGTTCTGCTGTAGTGGATAGAGATAATGTAGTAATGTTGGATTCCTTCACCTCTATAGGAGAATCTGAACTTTTGAACCTGATATCTTCCACTAAAACACCTAGCTCCATGTTGGATCCTATTCCTACAAGGCTTGTTAAAGGGATTGCTCCATCTATTAGTAGTAAATTACTAAACATGATTAACTCATCACTAAGGCATGGGTATGTATCAAAATCGCTAAAAGTATGATATGCTTACATCTGGTGTTCCACAAGGATCTGTGTTGGGCCCGTTGCTGTTCACCCTGAAAATGCTGCCACTTGGTGACTGTGATGGCTGCTCTGTCAGCCACACAACTATAATTGTTTAATTCCCTACATGGTTATTGATGGATTTGTATTGATTAATATTGACTTTCGTTGTTGATTTGTATATTTTGGTTGTAGTTTCTGTTATAAATTCATTTGTTTGGTATTTACTTTACTTAGTTAGTTAATTGTTTCAATGTTTCCCCTTTTTTGTGTCTTGGCAGGGCCCACCATTGTGTATATAACCTCTGTTGTGTTTTGTGGAGAGCAGTAGTTAGTTTGAGTTTGTGCTGGGAGGTGAACTTTATGTTTTTGTTATGATCACAAGTTTAGTTTTTGTATTTTGTGTTAAAAATTTATTTTTCCTTTAAAAAACCTCTGTGTCCTCAAGCTATGTCTGCGTGGTCCATCACAGTGACTTTATTAGAAAATATGGTTCCCAATGATTTCCAATGCTACGCTGACAATACACATCTATACATATCAGTTAAACCTGGTGAATTGCATCAGTTGTCAAAGAATGAAGATTGTCTAATAGACAATAGGAGCTGGATGGCTAGCAGTTTTTTACTCCTAAACCAAGATAAAACAGAAGTAATGCTGCTTGGTCCTAGAGTACTTTGAGAACAGATTATGGATGTAAAATTTGATGGATGCTTACTTAAACCAAGCACATTAGCTAGAAATCTTGGTGCCTTAGTGGACCCAGACCTCACCGTTGATGGTCACATTAGGACTATCACTAGAACAGCTTTTCTCCATCTGAGGAATATAGCCAAGGTTCGAAAAATTGTCCTTTAATGATGCTGAGAAGCTAACGCATGCTTTTATCAGTCCCATATTTGATTATTATAATGCTCTGTTTTCTAGATCGAACTCTGGATTGTTACGCAGAGTCCAGTTGGTGCAAAAAGCTGCAGCAAGAGTTCTAACTGGAACTCGGAAGATTGATCACATTAGCCCTGTATTGTCATCTTTACATTGGTTTCCTCTTAAGTTTCACTCTGACTTTAAAGTAATATTACTAACCTATAAGACCTTGCATGGTTTGGCTCCAGAATATTTGATCGTTTTTTTCCATACCCCCCCCCCCCCCATTTGCTTTGCTCTCAGGCGGCAGCTTATTTATTAGTTCCAAGAGTGAAAAAACCTATGTTGGGCTGCAGAGTATTCTACAGAGCTCTGCAGCTGTGGAATTGTTTTCCAGCAGCAGTGCAGGACCCTGGCTTACTCTCTATCTTTAAGTGTAGGTTTAAACCACACCTGTTTAGTCTAGCTTACAGAGACCTTAGGTAGCTACTCACTCCCAAACTAGGCTATAGTCTGAGGTGCAGAGCTGGGTGGGGATCAGTGTAATTGAATTTGGATGAACTGTTCTGTTAGTGCTGTCACTCCTGCTTCGAATGTTGCTGTGTGTTGTTGGAGTGCTGGCATTCAGGGATTTCTCATGCCTGTGTCCCCACTGGCCTCTCCCTCATAGTTCTACTGCTATATATCGTTATGCCAGAGCTCTTGCTATTTTATTGCAATTATTCTGCTATCTTAAATTGCTGGTCTGCTCATGGATATTCTCTTCCCCCCCACCCCCCTTTCTGGGGTGCTCCATTCGGATGTTCGGATTCAAGAGATCCTCGTATCGTCTGCTGGCCTGCCGTGCCCTCCCTCCGCCTCATCTTTCTACACTGGCCGGCTTGCTACCTTCTGAGCCACCGAACATGCTCTTCAATCCTAATCACCTGACTGCATCCTCCAGTACACTATTGTCCTTCTGACTGTTCTACGACATTGTTATTCACATTTGTATTAATGAATTTGTACTGCCTGCAGCCAGTCAGAGGAGGATGCACTTCCCCCTTGAGTCTGGTTCATCCCAAGGTTTCTTCCTCCTGAGGGAGTTTTTCCTTACCACTATCACCTTTGGCTTACTCTCTGGGGACCCTGGGCCTGGGACTATGTAAAGCGCTTTGTGACAGCACTTCTTATTAAAGGCACTATATAAATAAAAATTGAATTGAATTGATATTAAAGGCAGAACCACCATTGCATATGAGAAAAGTCAGATACAAGCATACAAAACCTTTGATAAAAGTTTGATAAAACTTAAAAATAATACTGCTACACATAATATACTATGTACTTTAAACCAAGTAAACTATACTAATAATTAAAAATAAAGCATCATAATACAATAGGATAGAATAGAATTCCTTTATTGTCATTGTACTGGTGTTGTACAACGAAAGTGTCATGCCCTGCCCCCCCAAGCCTTCTGTTTCCCCAGTGTGTTCCCCAGACACACCTGTTTTGCGTTTTCCCCTCATTACTTCTCTTTAAGAGAGCTTCCCAGTCCTGTTGGCCCCAGTCTGGTCATTGATGTCGCCCTTCTGTGCTGTTCCTGCCTTGGTCCTGCCCCTCGGATTAACCCCTGGTGATCCCCTGATGTACCGTTGTGGAGCTGAGTATGCCATCTGAGAATAAACCCCTGTGTTACCTTCAGTTGGTCTCCTGTCCACTACATGACAGAATGAGCAGACTCTGTCAAAAACCCAACCGAATGGGTTTTCCCCCATCTTCTGTGGGTCCGTACATCCAGCCAATTGGAGCCCACAAGTACCCTGATTTCTGAGGTCTGCGGAGAAGTCTACATGCCAGGAACGGCCCCACCTTCTCCTGGCCGACTTTTATGCCCCCCTGGACCTCACCCTTGAGCTGCGGACAAACCCGGCCGTCTGGAGGACTCCTGAAGCCAGTAGCCTATTCTGCAAGACACACCAGAGGCTCACCTGGCTTACCCCTGGTGCAGATCCCCAAGAAGCGGAGAAGATCCTGCACCTGTTAACTAGGGTAACGGAGATCGTAGCGCTGGAGAAGACCTTTCCACCTGTAGGTCCCCCACCGCCTGCTACCGACTTGCTGGTGAGCGCCCCAGGGTTGATTGATGATCCACCTGCACGTGCCGGTGTCCTAGCCTCCTCTCGGAGTAAGAAGCACCGGTGACGACCTGGAGAGGCCACTTTCGCCTCGCCCGAGCTCCAGGCTCCAGGGCGGGCCACCTCGCCCGACCTCCCGGTTCCCAGCCTCAAGATGGCCGCCTGAGAATAAACCCCTGTGTTACCTTCAGTTGGTCTCCTGTCCACTACATGACAGAAAGTCATGTGCACTACTTAAGTGGGGTCTCTGATAAGGAATAAAATAAACAAAAAATACTAAAGCACAAAAGACAAATTTACAATATTTTTAAACAAGGCACATGCAAGACTCACATGCATTCACATACACATTCACACACGCACACACGGAGGAATTGTGCAATGTAAAAGTACTTGTAAAAATATAACAATAGGTGAAATTATAGTGCACATATGAACGGTAGTTACTGAATATGGAACTAGGATATACAAATTTCACATGTGTAGTGACAATATATAATAATGTAACAGAGAAGGAATTACACAGCATAAGTAAAATATAAATATTGCACAGGGGTTTAAAAATAAAGAAATGGTTCCAGTTAAACAGAGGTAGGTATTGGAAACAGAGGTAGGTATTGCAATAGTAAACATCACACAAAATAAGTATTGCTAAAGGAGGATAATCTGATTATTGTACGGTATAAATACAGTTTAAGTGTTGTCAGTGGAGATGTTCTCACAGTGCAGAGTTCAGTATAGTGATGGCAGACGTTAAAAGACGTTACCTAAGTGAATTTGCCAATACATGCTGGAAATGAGATGCAAATGTCATCAAACACAAAGACTGTAAAACTTGAATAAATATGTACACTATGCACAAACTTCAAATTACTACAGAACAAATAATACAATTATTCATAAAATATTACCAGTAATGTGCGTAATCCACAAATTATAATGAAAAGGGTAGCATAAACACCACATGCTAATCAGAAAATGCTACCAGGGGTTGCAACTACAAAGTAAAGCAGTCAAATGCATGTTTGTAACAAATCCAATCAGATTTGGAGTAAGGGGAGCATGGTAAAGTTACATCATTAAGGTGGGTAGCAAGATCTGGCAGAAGAACTGTTTGTATTGTTTAAAATACCTTCCTTTCTCTTTTCATTTTTGAGTTAGGATGCTGGCAATACTTGAAAACAGCACAAACAAGAAATCGCTTGTGTTTCATTGAAATTTTTTGTATTGTGTAAAAAGGCCTGGAGAAATATGGAGAGGAAAACAACGGGTGAGACCAATAGAAATGGCCACTGAATAGCCAAGCTAATGAAATAAATTACAATTGTATATATTTACATTTACTCATATCAGAATTAGATTTATTGGCCAAGTATGTTGACACATAAAAGGAATTTTGTTCCAGCCATTGGTGTCTCTCAAGTAATACAAAAAGTAAATATACAGGAAGTAAACATCTTACTTACAAACAATATACAATATACAAGTAATATCCTTATTAAATTCAAGACAAATAATATACATACATTATATATACACATTCTGTATATACAATATATTGTATATTCTGTATTGTATATACTGTATATTTAATATACACATTCTGATCAAGATGGCACCGCAGATGGCAGCCTCGGCACAGCACTTTCATATGTGGGGGGTATGGTGGGTCAGTGGTTAGCACTGTTGCCTTGCACTTCTAGGGTTGGTGGTTTGAATACTACCTCTGCTCCGTGGGCTTTGTAACATTCCTCTGTTTGCTCCTGTGTTCTAAAGATGTGACTTAGGCTAATTTGTGTGAGCATTCACCACTGCCATACTTTTTATAGATAACTGACAGACATTTTTTGGGAAAACCTGGACTTTTGAAGAGAGACGGAATTCACCATACATGGCCAGGTGCCGCTCATTTATCAAAAAGAATACCTAATAGTCTTAATGGAAAATCTTGACTGAAAGAGCCAAGTCCAGGCTGCAGACTCGGCTTAACTGACCGTCTGCTAGCTGCTTAAAGTTATCACCTGAGGTTCATAGAGGGCTACTCCACTAAAATGTCTGCTTTAGTAACCTGATAAATATCAAGTTAGAACAGTTGCTATAAAGTACCTGTGAGGTCAAGCTGAAGTTGGGGATCTGTAATGTAAGGTCTTTGACCCCCAAGGCATTGCATAAAAATGATATCATAACCAACTCAAGTCTTAGTATGTTCTGCTTGACAAAAACTTGGCTAAAACAAGATGAGTATGTGGTGCTAAATGAATCTGCTCCACCTAGGTATACCTACAAACACCCTACAAACACAACCCTCGTCCTAATCGGTGAGGTGGTGGTGTTACTGCCATATTTAAGTGTAGTCTAGCTGTTTCTGAGAAGCTGTGTTACAAATTTAACACATTTGAAATCCTGGTCTGTACTGTTGTCAGCTCATGTGCTTGTAACTCCTCATCATTGCTTACTCTTGTTGTCATTTATGCAC
The DNA here is from genome assembly GCA_009936485.2 of Gymnarchus niloticus. Classification (NCBI taxonomy): domain Eukaryota; kingdom Metazoa; phylum Chordata; class Actinopteri; order Osteoglossiformes; family Gymnarchidae; genus Gymnarchus; species Gymnarchus niloticus. The sequence continues at coordinate 1,165 of JAACJT020006732.1, read as the reverse complement.
CATCTGGGCCATATAGCAGTTTTATTCAGGAGTTTTCTGACTTCTTGTCTGATCTAGTTGTTACTACTGACAAAGATGTAATTGTTGGGGATTTTAATATCCACACGGAAAATAACTCTGATCCTTGCAGTATGGCATTTGTTTCTCTGCTTGAATCTGTTAGTATTGTGCAGAATGTAGTAGGGCCTACTCATTTCAGTAACCACACTCTAGACTTGATTTTCAGCCACGGTATCCTTGTGGAGCATGTGTCTATCCTCCCTCTAAATCTTACACTCTCAGATCACTCTCTCCTAACATTTGAAGTACAACTAAGATCTGCTGCTCTACCTGTTTCCAAAGTGAATGTGAGTCGTCGTATTACTCCTTCAACTGCAGCTGCTATTGTTAACAGGCTTCCCCTGGCATTCTCCCAGATTGGTAAGGCCACAAGTGAATCTGAGCTTGAACAAGTATCGATAAATATGGATCACTCACTTTGTAGCAGTCTTGACTCGGTTACTCCTCTTAGGATGAAAATGTTTAAAGAGAAGAATATGTATGAAAATGTTTAAAGAGAAGAATATATGCTTCTTGGTATACTGACTATACCCATGAACTTAAAAATGCTTCAGGAAAATTGTAGAGTAGATGGCGCTCATCTAACTTTGAACTTTTCAAAATTGCATGGAAAGATAGTGTTTAAAAGTACAAACATGCTAGATCCACATAACTCTCCTGGCTGATAGACAATAACAAATGCAATATTAGGTTCCTGTTTGATTCCGTGTCTACACTAACTGGAAATCTTTCTGAGTTATACCCACAGATTTTAACCTCTCTTAAAAGCAACAACTTTTTGGCATTCTTCAATGGTAAAATAACTAACATCAGAGAGATAATTCAAGGAAAACACTTCAAGGAAATTGAAGTGGCAGGGCATCCAGGCGATCACCAATTACAAGACAACACCACATGCCTGTGACAGTGATGTCTCCCTTGATGCGCTAAACAATTTCTATGCACGGTTTGAGGCGCAGAATGATGTGGCAACGAGGAAGACCACCCCTCCTCCAGACGACCTAGTGCTGCATTTGACCACGGCCAACGTGAGGAAGACTATGCAGAGTCAACCTACGGAAGGCTGCTGGACCAGACAATATTCCTGGCAGAGTACTAAGAGGAT
>JAACJT020006691.1:0-50205 GCA_009936485.2 Gymnarchus niloticus | reverse complement strand
AGGCATCGATTCTTTGGCGCTCAGCCTTCCTCATGGTCCAGCTCTCACAGCCATACATTACTACTGGGAAAACCATACTTTGACAATACGGACCTTGGAATCACCTTGTACTACACAGTTTGATTTAGAAAGGCTCTTTACACTTTGGGCAGTATTCTCCCAAACAGCTTCTTGCTATTTTGACTTAAGTCGACAGGAGAATACAGCCCTTTGTGTTCTAATATATCACTGCGTTTTTTTATTTCCATTTCCCATACCATCCCAACTTTTTCTGATTTGGGGTCGTAGATGTTTGAAGTTTAGCATTTCTAACTTCTGCTTTATCGATTTTTTTAACATTATTCATGCTGTTTGAATTTTCTGCAATTCATGAATACACAGTTTGATATGCTGCTGCTTAAATTTATACATTTTCCAAGTATTTCAATGCAAACATATTTTACAATGATATGTTGTAGTTTTTGGTACTCCAGTTTCCTCCTGCAGTCCAAAGACTAAATTGCCTGTAGTGTGTGACTGGCTGTGTAACTGTGTCCTGCAATGCGTTGGCCTCCTGTCCTAAGCTGCCTAGGAGAGGCTCCAGGGTCCCCACAACCCTCCACAGGACAAGCAGTTGGAAAGTGGATGGATGGATGGAAGGATGGATGGATATTGTATTCTTAGGGTCATCACACCTGCACCAGCAATCTGGGTTCATGGAGTACTGAGCTGGGGTTTCAGGTGTGCCCATTGTTTCCTCATTTGCCAACTGTCCTTGCCTTGATTGCCCTCATGTGTTCCATCTGTGTCTTGTATTTTTGTATTTACTTCCATGTTTCTGCCTGTCTTCTCCTTGTCTGCGCCGTTTTTGCTAGCACACTAGTTTTGTTTGTTTTGCTGTGTTATTAAAACCCTTTTGTAAACCACCATTATCATCTCCCTCAATTCTCGTATTTACAGAAAATGTATTTCTGCACCGACACTCATCATCACACTACTGAAACAATATTTATTTTCAGAATATGCATTTTAAAAGAAGGAATGATGTGGCATTAGGAAATTCATATTTTGATTTTTATTTTCTAACATTGATCAGTCTAACTAAACTTAACAGTTCAAAGAAACGTTTGTACAGTTGTACGATGGATTGTAAATCACATGCACAAACATAACGTAATACATGTTTAAGCTTTTTCATGCAGGCGTTTCATTATTTATAATTACGAGAAGGGGAAGGAAATCAGACTATTGCAACTCCTTAAGCCCACCAGACTGCTCAATAAGAGTCACAGAAACACAATACCTCACAAAGAGGCAACTGAACTGCAGGGCTAAAGTAGGAGACTGAATAAGGCATGGCTGGAAACTGCTTGATGATAATGAACGAGGCACAGCTGGTCAGTACTCAGGGGATGAAGAACGGGAGTAGGTTGGGTGTGGCAGGTTAGAGGTAGAGTGGCTCGGTCTGGGCATGACTGTACCAAATATGATAGTATGTGACAAATAAACTTTGATTTGATTTGATCTGATTTGATTAAATTGTGAGTAAAGCTATTAGAAATAAAAAGAAAGACACTGAAACAAACTATACCGAAACCCAAAATAAATGAATCGTGCATAATTATGTGCTATTGCATGTTTGCATATATAAGTTTTGTGGGGATTGCTTGGCATGTTTTCCATACATTCTGTATGCCTTGGTGCCTGTAGTGTAAAGCATTAAAGAAAGTCACAATCAGCTTATTTTTTTGCTGACTTTTGTGTTGGGAGTTTAGTTTTATGTGCCGTAAGGTATCAAGTGAAAAGAAATCAAGTTAACTCTTTTTGTGCTGGTTCAAATGTTGAATCTTTTCTTCTCTCAGATCAGCAGCAAGGGACTGGTCAATTAGTGATGTCCAGAGTTGAAACTTGAGATGGTGGAATGGCTTTTAACCACTATGTTGTTCACTGCTGGAACTAGCTCCCAATGGATCGCAATAAAGCCCAACAACAGCCACTTTTAAATCTAAGCTAAAACAGCACTATTTTCTATGGTGTTACCTATTTACTTATGTAATTATTGTAATGAACACTCTAGGATCCAAGTGCAGCTAGGTCAGTTTGTTTGCTTCACCCACTCGGGAAGTTGTCAGGCAAAAGGGCAAATCCAAAAGTGAGGTCAAGGGACAGCAACAACTGTCAGAAACCGGGTGATCAGATCAATAAGCAAACTTTTCCAAGACAAAAGTTAAAGTTGGGGCAAAACACAGCAGGCAATCCAGGGTCATACACTGTCATACAGAACCCATCGGTAATGCTCAGTAAGTGGCTAGTGATACACACAATGCCTCACACTGAAGTGTGGAAGTTGCAGGGAACTGAGACGAATCCAAACAATTGACTAATTGATCACAGCTACTAGCACTCTGGGGATGATGAGTGATGGTATGTTGGGCATGACTGGTCTGGTGGGGGCGTAACACTTATTTTATGTTTTTATACGTTATTTAATTATTTTCTTATTTTTAAATTGTTTTTCTGTAAAACACTTTGAATGACCTTCGCGTATGATAATTGCGCTGTATAAATAAACTTGCCTTGTATCATATTTTTATGTTGCATACGTATCTGCTGCCATGTCCATTTCATACCAGTCAGATTGCAACTGAAACAGTTATCAGAATAAACGCCATGCGCAAAGGATTTTTCAGCTCAGTCAATTGCAAAGATAGTTTTGCACACAATTACCATTTCTAAATTCATAATACTGGACTGGGAAGACCAAGTTTAAGTTTGCAATTGTTCATTTTTATAGTGCTTAGAAGTACGTCTACTGTTTAAAAATTGTACAACAGGCCATTCATGAATTAACTCATCAGTTTAAATAAGGAAATGGAACTGGACTTGGATTTAGACTAAACTCTACAAGAAGCTGAATTGAATTCACAGAAATTTTGTGCAATTGCATGTTTTGTGGGTTTGCTTAGCATATATCTCAGATTACAAGTAGTGATATATTTACATTCCTGAATATAATAAAATGTTCAAGATATGTTTCAGGTACAATAATTGTTTATGTAAAGTAAAGGAAATAAAAACAAAAACTTGAAGGAATTGATAATGAACAGTATAACCATAGAACTGAGAACCTGTAGAAATGTCATGGTGTATAAATTTGAATATATTTCTCCCAGTAAAAGATATTTTTACAATTTTTAATGCAACTTACTGCATAACATGAAGAAAACATGTATGATTTTGCTTGCTTCTGTAATACATTCTGTAAACCTTTAAGTAATTCTTACTGATTAATGTCCTTTTTATTGATTACATTCTTTCATTTGTATATTTTCAATCTTTTTTGCATGAAATGATTATTTGTTCAAATTTCACATCTCTAAGATTACATATGTCAGGCTTAAATATCACTGAAAATGTGTTCTATGGTGTAGATGAGGCAGGAATGGTTAGGCGTTAGGATGCAAGTTCGGCCAAGTATAAGGGAATCACACCATGACAGAGCATGCTTGGATAACTTCATTTGAGCGGCCTCTGCTGTGCACCTGCTCCATTAAGAATACCTGCAGGATGTTTTCTCTTGGAAAGTAAAGAAAACAACATGTTTAAAATCACAAAATGGCATTCTTTCATAGTGCGATGCAGTAGTTATTGGAAAGACATGCTCATAGAAATTAGCATTGTTGTATGTATGATAATGCAGAAAAGATTAGACATAACTGCAAGACATGTTCGGAGAAATGATACAAGTTTGTTGGTCACATGGAAAATGTCAGACATCATTCCCAAATGCATCCTATAAAGCCCAGCTTTACTGCATTCCCAAATATGCCTTGTAGAGCTGGAAGTTCGGTTGAATGCATGAACAGTTATACCACATTGCTTACAGACTGCATGTGATTCCCTGAAGTTGTTGGAACTGGTTCACCAAAATTATCTTTCACTTGAGGTCTTTGCAGGTAATTTAGAGCGTTCATTCATTTTCATATCATACACAGAGAGCAATCCAAAATTCAACCAAAGTACAGTTAAAGTTAAACTTCCAAACACTAAACCACTAATCTTACTATTTCAATATGTGTAGCTTACGTTCTGGATAAAAAAAATTAAAGGACAAGATCAGATCATGACATTGCATTCTTGGTTATGCATTTCTAATCAAATTCAAAACAATATAATTATTCTGGGCAATAATTTTGCATTATGCACAGATTCACCTATTCACAAGGAAAAAATCAATTTGATAAATTCTCTTGCATAACTTGTAATACATGAATTTTAATCAAATATATTTATTATATTTACCTTTTATAAAATCCTTACTACAGGTCATAATAGTTTAAATACTTGGGGTCAACAGTTCAGTAGTAAGAGTGAAGAAAAAGGGGAGTGTAGAAAAGAGGTGAAGAAGAGAGTGCAGGCAGGGTGGAGTGGGTGGAGAGTGATTTGTGACAGACAGGTACCAGTTAGAGTGAAAGGAAAGGTCTACAAGATGGTACTGAGACCAGCTATATTATATGGGCTGGAGACTGTGGCACTGACGAAAAGACAGGAGGCAGAGCTGGAGGTGGCAGAGTTAAAGATGTTAAGATTTGCACTGGGTGTGTTGATGATGGACTGGATTAGGAATGAGTATATTAGAGGGACAGCTCAGGTGGAATGGTTTGGAGACAAAGCCAGAGAGGCAAGATTGCGTTGGTTTGGACATGTGCAGAGGAGAGATGCAGGGTATATTGGGAGAAGGATGCTGAGGATGGAGCTGCCAGGCAAGAGGAAAAGAGGAAGGCCAAAGAGGAGGTTTATGGATATGGTGAAAGAGGACATGTAGGTGGTTGGTGTGACAGAGCAGGATGCGGAAGACAGGAGGAGATGGAGACGGTTGATCCGTTGTGGCGACCCCAGATGGGAGCAGCCGAAAGTGAATGATGATGAAATGATGATCTCTAGGTTTACAAAGAATGGTCCAAAAAAGAAAAAACATTCACTGAGTAGTGGTTTTCTCTGCAAAAATGCCTTGTTGATGGCAAAAGTCAGAGAAAAATGGCCAGACTGGTTTGAGCTTATAGAAAGACAACAGTATTTCAAATAACCACTCAATACAACCAAGGTATGTAGAAGAGCATCTCTGAACACACAATATGTCAAACCTTGAAGCAGATGGGCTACAGCAGCAGAAGACCACATCTGTCAGGTAAGAACAGGAAACTGAGGCTACAGTGGGCACAGGCTCACAGAAATTGGACAATGGAAAATTGGAAAAACGTTACCTGGTTTGTTGAGTCTCGATTTCTGCAGCAACATTTAGATGGTATGGTCAAAAATTAGTGTAATCAACATGAAAGCATGGATCCCTCCTGCCTTGTGTCAACAATTCAAGCTGCTGCTGGTGGTGTATTGGTGCAGGGGATATTTTCTTGGCACACTTTGGGCCCCTTAGTACCAATTCAGCATCGTTGAAACTCCACAGCCTACTTGAATATTGTTGCTGAACATGTCCATCCCTTTATGACCTCAGTGTACTCATCTATCCTTCAGCAGGATAACGTGCCATGTCACAAAGCTCATATCAGACTAAATTCTTAAACGTGATAATGAGTTCACTGTACTCAAATGGCCTGCACAGTCACCAGATGTCAATCTAATAGAGCACCTTTGGGATGTCATTGAACGGGAGATTCGCGTCATGAAGGCGCAGCCGACAAATCTGCAGCAACTGTGTAATGCTATCATGTCAATATGAACTAAAATCTCTGAGGAAACTTTCAAGCATTTTGCTGAATCTATGACATGAAGAATTAAGTCAGTTCTGAAAACCAAAGGGGGCCCAACTCGGTACTAGGAAAGTGTACCTAATGTATTGTTCATGAGATCATGCATATATATGATGGATTGCACAACAAACATGTATGTACAACCCCAAATCAGAAAAAGTTGGGACAGTATGGAAAATACAAATAAATAAAAATGCAGTGATTCTTAAATTTACTTTATTGTTTCATTGCAGACAGTATAAACCCAAGATATTTCATGTTTTGTCTGGTCAACTTTATTTCATTTGTTAATATACAGTACTGTGCAAAAGTCTTGAGCCACCCCTCATTTCTTCAAATTTTGCTAGGAAAATGGGCCAACAGGTACAGCGATTTATTGCAGCATCATCTGATCATCTGTAATCATCTGCACCTGTTTCTTCACTGGTTCATGCCTTAAGTTAGATAGCTTTGTTATGCTTGAATGATTCATACGTAGGTCACTGTGTGGCTTAACGAAGGAAAAACATTCCTCTGAAACTGGTCAGGTACAGTGACTGGACAGAAAATGAGTGCCAAAAGCTTTATAAAGTCCTTTAGGAAGCTTTGGAAAACTATTCATCAAGACTACATTAAAAAATACAAGCCTGTTTTTTTGGAAGCAACATATGAAGAAATAAGGGGTGGCTCAAGACTTTTGCACAGTACTGAACATCCATTCCTGCATTTCAGGCCTGTAACACATTCCAAAAAAAGTAGGGACGGGGGCAATTTAGGGCTTGTAACGAGGTAAAAAAAAACTGATGTAATGTAATGATGTGATTTCAAACAGGTGATGTCAACAGGTGATTGTAATCATGATTTGGTACAGAAGCAGTATCCACAAATGGCTGAGTCTTTGAGGAGCAAGGATGGGCAGAGGATTTCCAGTTCCTCAACAAATGTGTGAGGAAATTGTTGTAATGTGTAAAAACAATGCTCCTCAAAGAAAGATTGGAAGGGATTTGCATATTTCTCCCTCTATAGTGCATAATATCATTAAATGATTCAAGGAATCTGGAGGTAGGTTAATTGGCTACTCTAAATCGCCCATTGGTGTGACTGCGAGTGTGTATGGGTGTTCATCTCTGTGTTGGCCCTGCAGTGGATTGGCGACCTGCCCAGAATGTACCCTGCCTCTCGCCCAAAGTCAGCTGGGATTGGCTCCAGCTTCCCTGCAACCCTGATGGATAAGTGGTTTAGAAGATTGATGGATGGATGGATGGAATCTGGAGGAATTTCAGTGTGTAAAGGGCAAGGGTGCCCATGATCAAATGGCACTGCATCAAGAACTGTCATTCATCAATAACTGATATAACCATATGGTCAAGGGATTACTTTGGCAAATCTTTTTCAAGCACTACAATACGGCGTTACATTCACAAATGCCACTTAAAACTTTAATGTGCAAAAAAGAAGCCTTAATCATGTCCCGAAACAGCGTTGACTTCGCTGGGCTCGGGGGCATCTGGGATGAACCATCACACAGTGGAAACGTGTATTGTGGGCAGACAAATCAGTATTCCAGATCTTTTTTGGAAGAAATGGACACCGTGTACTCCAGACCAAAGACGAAAAGGACCGTCCGACCGTATGGGGTTGTGTCAGTGCCCTTGGCAAATGTAGTGTATACTTCTGTGATGGCAGCATTAATGCAGAAAAGTACACTGAGATTTTAGAGGAACATACACTGCCTTCAAGACGACATCTTTTCTAGGGACGTCTATGCATTTTTCAACAAGGCAATGCAAAACCACATTCTGCACACATTACAAAGGCCTGGCTGTGGAAGAAGAGGGTATGGGTGCTGGACTGGCCTACCTGCAGAATGTGTGGAGAATTTTGAAACGAAAAATGCGACAACGACGACCCCATACTGTTGCACACCTTAAGATGTGTTTGCAGGAAGAATGGGACAAAATAAAACCTGAAACGTTTCATTGTTTGGTATCCTCAGTGCCAAAACGTCTTTTAAATGTTGTGAGAAGGAATAGCAACATTACAAATTAGTAAATGCTTTATCATCCCAACTTTTTTAGAATGTGTTGCCTGAAATGCAGGAATGGATGTACATGTATGTTAGCAAATGGAATAAAGTTGATCAGACAAAACATGACATATCTTGGGTTCATACTGTCTGCAATGAAATAAAACTCAAAGTAAAATTAAGAATCACTGCATTTTTTTACTTGCATTTTCAATGCAAGTAAGGATTAACAAATCCTATAGTTATACCTGAATTCTGACTGAATAAAACAAAGTCACACTTCAATATTGACCAATTCTGTGAATCTTCCTGAATTTCTCCAATCAGAATTCAAGTTTGAATATAGGATTTTGTAATCCTGCTTTCTGGAATGGACCTCTACTCGAGAGCAGGTTAATCATGTAGAGTCAGACTGCTGGGCTGATTTCATTATTTATGTATGTGACCATTTATTCAAACATTTCCATCTTGTCTTTAGCGAGGTTCTAACTTGCGCTTGTCATATCTTTCTTAAAGGTATGTCACACCACTGTTACTTTCTGTGAATTTTGGATTCGATTTACATTATCAATGAAAAGTCCATGTTCCATGTTTTACTTTCAGTCAAAATCACAGTGGGTGTTCCTTCTTTATATCAGTTTATGAGTTCGCGCTGCCTCTCTTGCAAGCCCACCTTCATTCTGAAGTTACACACTGGGAGTGGGATACTTCAGCTGACGGTAGAATACACATACAGGATAGACGCGTAAATAGATACCCAGAAAACAGACTCAAGCGCCTGACAGGAGAATACAGCCCATAGGGTTGTCTTCTACAAACAACAAACATTTGAAATTCTGCCAGAATATTGCTGTCCTTGAAAATATAGGTGAAATACAAGGAGATCCAGTCTTATAAGAGGGTCAGTTGTAATGGTAAAATGTAGGAAACAAAAACTCACTCTTTTGATCCTGAAACATTTCAAAAATTAGCCTTAAGCAAGTGTAGAAGTGTAAGTAATCTTGCATAAGATAAATTTCACTTTCATTGAATGAAATGAATTGAACTCAATCAGATTCATATGATTAATAAGTAATTGAATGGTGTGACGATCTGGGGGTGCCATGCCCCCAGACCGCCCATTCCTCAGCACCAGAGCCCATGGCTCCCCTTAACTGGGGTCTACATTCCACACAACTGGGGCAGAATGCGAGAGGAGCCATAGCTGGCCCCTGTTGCCACTTAGCTCCTTCGGGGCATAAAGGAGCAGGAGCAAGCCAAGGAAAGAAGAGACAGGACTTGTGGGCCCACTGAAGGACAAGCCACTGGGGCAGGATGAGAAGCGGAAGTGCTGAGGGAGACTGCCACCTGCTAAGAGGATCGACCGTCTCCCAGGGCCACGCAACCTCAGGTGGTCACATCCCACTCCACCTACTCTGCATGTGCTGCTATGTCCTTGTGTTTGGGTTAATAAATGCAACTCCCTTTCAGAGCTGCGACCGCAACTTTGGTGGTCCATGTCCATCCCCTGACAATGGTCTTACAGACACATGGGATAACCCCAGTTCTGGTCATTTGTAGCCCATTTGTATGTACGTGCATATTTACATTTAGAAGCGATTAGCACAGAAACTGAAAAAGTAAAATTGTGAGCTAGCTCACTTGTCCATAGGACTGTCCAATTATCCTGTTCAGCCCAATTCAAATAACTGTGTATCCATAAACTATCTGTCTTTTGAACAAGATTAATTTTGGTTGACTTTAACACTATTAAACTTGAACCCTATAAGTCAGTTAAAAACATTTACCTAAAATGTGTTGTTAGTTGTTGATTTTTTATTCTGAGTCAGAGTTATGACAAATATATAAAGGTTTACCAGGTGTGCAGGCTTTCTGAGATAGAATGCCAGACAGAATGGGGCTCAGCGACAGATCTGACTGACCCTCCCCATCTACCTTCAACCACGGCCTTTTTTCAGAATGTCTGCCAACACACCTCTGTCTGTCATTCTTTTCCACTGTCTATAGGCATGCTTGAAAATGTATGGTACATATTTTATTTTTTAATTTAATTGCATTGTAATTCTTATAAGGGGTTAGTTATAACAGTTTTTCAAAAGTGTTTACAATCATCCGCAGCATTGTCAGCCATTCCATCTAGCTATTGTAGTAAAGAGATTTTAGACTTGCACAAACTGAATGTACCACATTTTAATTTTAATGTTTCAAAAAAGTTTCAAATTTTTAACAGGCACATTAAGAGTGCAAAGAGTCACTTTTGTACCTCAAATTTTGCTTTTTTTGTGGTAAAGTCAACTTTCCTCAGCCATGAAACTACACTGTGATACCAGGGAGGAAGTACAAGCATGTGTTGTAGTGATCATGTGACTCTAACTATTCTCTAATTGGTGGAACTGTCAATGTCACAACCATCCCCGGTCACCCTGTATATTCAGAATATTGTGAATATTCTAGTTCCAACCTGCCAAGACAATATACTTCAGTTTTAATCATAAAATTTTAAATATCATTCTAACAATGAAAACACGAATCCAAAAATTCAAACGTGGAATTGAAGTCTTTGCATCGACCATATACTCCCTTAGAAATGAATCTGTGACTGTGATTTCTAGCACAAATTCGGTTCTACAGGGTATATATAGACGACGGGAAAATGAACAGGATGATCAGAGAGCACTGTCCTGTGGGGGGGGGTATAAAATAAAACCCTGTCACAAGTCAACTTAATTTCTACCTTTCAAAATAAATACAACTTCAAGTAAGTAATATATTCTGATATATATTACTATATTATACATGGTTAGTATAATTTTAATATCTAATCTTTTAAAAAAATTTTTCCACATTCTGTGTTCACATTTTTACCATTTCTCAGTTGTGTATAAAAAACGCATAACAGGAGAAAACACTCTTTACAAACCAGAAGTCAACACATTCAGAAAAAAATCTAAAATTTCCAATCTGCATATACTTCAGATGTTACCCCGCCATCCAGTACAAGCCCTGTCGCAAGCCTTCAAAGGTCGTTCTTAAACACCAATGAGCCAAAACATTAAAACCACACCCTAACAGAACAATTGGCTCTTCCCCGCAGCTAGATGGTAGACCCATGAAGGTACGAATAAGAAATATGATATAAAAGGACAGAAACATACTGACCAGAAGCAGTTCTGCTGATCGCTCCAGGTTACTTGTACATCCTGGAAAAGCACCCATTCATGATGACTGTCTACCCCTATGACACGGGTAGGTCCCAGTAGGTTCATTCCCCTGACCATGTCAATAGGAGTTTGTGCAAATGGTTTGAGGAGTGCGATAGTGACTTTAGCTTACCATCCTGGTCACCGTATTCAATAGATGTCAATACCATTGAACATCTGTGGGATTAACATGAAGGACAGGTTCAGAATTTGGAACCACCAATGACTTCTGATGCTCTGCGGGAAGCTCTGGTGTCTGCATGGTATACAGAATCCCTGTGGAAAAGTTCAAAGGCCTTATCAAATCAATGCGTCACTGTGTAGCTGGAATATTTGCAGCACGAGGAAATCATACCACCTACTATGGGGGCTGTATTTTTCAACTTTTGTAAGCTGATGTCACCATCATGCTCCTCAAGCCATTCAGGCACACTCATAGTGATATAAAAAGGAGAATGATTCTGCTGGAGCCGCCCCATGTCATAGGGGTAAACAGTCATCATGAAGGGGTGGACCTGGTTTACCAGAATGGACAAGCAACCTGGAGCAGTCAGTAGAACTGCTTCTGGTCAGTGCATGTGCCTGTCCTTTTATATTGCCTTTCTCATTAGTACTTTCATATAGGTCTGCCATCTAGCTGTGCGGAAGAGCCGATTTCTGTAGTTACAGATGGTTTTAATGTTTTGACTCATTGGTGTATTAGGCAAATATAAAGTGGACGGGCTCAAGCAAAATCATTCACAAACCTAAAAATGTAATAATTTTTTCATTGTCAACAGCTGAACATGGAAGTCCAAAATTTCATTTCATCATTTGTCCAACTTGATAATCAGGCTCATGTAATCTAACCTGCGCTACAAAGAATGCTATCAGTCTGGATTAGCTTTAGATAACAGGACGCACATTATGATATTTTCAGAGTCTGTGGCATTTTTAATTTCACGGATTATTAGTTTACCTGACAGACAGACAGATAGATTGATAGAAAGAATGTTCAATTCCAAATAAAAACTGAATATAAAAATAAATACACTACTATCTATTGTCAGGGGATGGACACGGACCACCAAAGTTGCAGTCACAACTCCCAAAGAGAGTTGCCTTTATTGACTGGTACAGCAGGACACAACAGCACATACATGGGAGGGGTGGCAGGACATGACCAGGCAAGGTTGCATGGTCCTCAGAGACGATCATTCTGCTTGCCAGGTGACGGTCTCCCTCAGCAACTCCGCTGCCCATCCTGCTCCAGTGGCTTGTCCTGCAATGGGTCTACAAGTCCTGTCTCTCCCTCCCGGGCTTGCTCCTGCTTGCTCCTGGTCTGATATACCACCCGCCCCAACCAGGGGTGCAGGGTCCTCAGACAGCACCCACATTCCTCCCAGGAATTTCCACAAGTAGTGCTTCTGTGGTGGGGGTGCTCCGGCTGCATGAGGCTGATCATCAGTCGTGGGTCAGTCTCTGTCTTCAGGTGGGGCGGCCCACCACACATCTATCTATCTATCTATCTATCTATCTATCTATCTATCTATCTATCATAGTGTTTTTGATATTTTTGTGTCACATGAGAAAGTTTGTTTATTGTGTAAGAAATTCAGAAATGTACACTATTCGATAACATTTAACACCTACAAATACTGTGTCATGTATACATTTACAATTTAGGGTTATATATTTTCAATGTATCACATAATCATCTGTCAGTGCCTGTAATTGCTTAAGATGTATTAATTACTGTATGTAGAGGTTGTAAATGCTGAAAGAGTCCTAAATGTAGGAGCAGGTTAATAGTCAGATTAAATCATAGACCAGCACTCTTATTTTGCCGAAGCTGCTCAAAGCCTATTTTGTTCGTTGCATGGGAAAAGACGGCCTCCAAGAAGCACAGCCCTGAACTTTCAATTTCAGTTCAATTCAATTTTATTTATGTAGTACCTTTAACAAGAAACACTGTCACAAAGTGCTTTATATAGTCCCAGGCCCAGGGTCCCCAGGGTCCCCAGAACTTCTCTTCCACCTATTCAGAAATCTTTCTGCTGCACTAAACTATCCGCAGGCCCATGCTAATATAATATATGGATTATATTTTGGCTTGTCAAGTCTCTGGCCATAAAACAAAGTTTAATGAAATCACGTGCTTCTCCCCACCCCCACAGCCACTCACGCCATGCTAGTGCCATAAATATCCTTCCAAGTTCCAAGGTGCCCGTACTCAGTAATGGCAGGGAGGCTAACGTCCATGCAACATCTAAGCAGCATTTATTATTCTACATTATGCCTGCTCTACATCTAGCTGGGTAGAGCCTCCATTTGATTTCAAAATGAAACATAATTGTCACCTTTGACTCACCTTGCTATAGGTCTACTTATTCTAAATGTATTGTATTTTACTCTATAGTTATATTTTTAGACAGTTTGTAAAATTTATTATGGTTGTTAGCTGGTCTTTATGTGCCTACACTTTGCTAGCATTTCCATTATATTGTAGTTAACTGTAAAACGCATTAATCCTTAACCACGGAACAGCCAACCATCCTTTGAAACAGAAATGCTGCCACGGGATTCCCTGAGGTCTCAGTTGTGTTTTTTGTTTCTTTTCCTATTTTGACTCTTGATTATTGATAAATCAATAAAATGCAACTGGGCGATGCGAAAACTTCTCACACACATCCATAGATTTCTACTGTCTGTTTTGTTTAACGTTTACGTCAATAAAAAACTTCACAAATTGGGCCAGATATGATTAATCAACATTTAAAGTTAACAAATACTTTTTTAATGCAAAAGTAGCGTTTGACTTTTGTTGTTAACTACAATTATCTTCTACCGTTTGTGACCTTTTTCAAAATATATGCCTAGCCTACATACATTATAGGGTACCTTTCAGCTCAGATTTCATTTATTTTCGTAATTCATATTATTTAATAATAACTCATCCGAAGTTTTATTCTTTATTAATACGTTTAAAGCACAACTTATTCATTGCAGATTAATGAAATGGGCGAACGTGTAAGATTGGACGTTATTTTACCGTCCAGTATAGGCCTATAACACAAAAGGTAACGTTTTAAATTATATTTACATATAATATATACATTAATTTTTTTTTACAGTTTAATGAATAAAAGGTGAATCATTTCCTTTAACGCTGCAATCAAACCTCCTTCATTTGACCTCAGCGTCAACGTTCGAAGAATATGTCTGAATAACTGATTGGTAGGCAACAGCTCCGTCTATTGGATTGCAGTAATATTACATAGCGGCAGTGATGCATCAAATAGATTTTTTCTGTTTATTGTTCGTTGCTTTGATTTTTAAATAATATTCTGTATATATATTTAAGCTATTTAATTTTGAGAGTTGACTCAATATAAAACTAAACCTTTTAAAAGTAATTAAACACAGAATCACATATAACACATACATATACAGACTTACAAAACCTGATTTAAGGAAAAAGACCCTGAATGATCACACAGCCAAAAACGTTTAATTCAGATTCCGCCCAGCATTAGACACAGGCAGTCATATTCTGTTTATAATCCGATCAAAATAGCATTTTAGGGGTAATTTAAAAAAAAAAAGTGCTTTGTAATAATTTGAAAAGCACTGATTTCTACCCGAAATTGTTCGGTATTTGTCTTCCTTCAAATTTGTCTCAGCAATTAAGATACGAGTAGCACAACCATAGGTACAGTAACGTTGGTTTATACTCATATAATTAATTAATACAACTCAAAAACCCATATATATGCAAGTAATATAAACAAAAGTCATTCGGTAATATGAGATTTTAGTGACGATTTTACTTCAAACCACCTAGAGCTATAATTTCACTAAGTATAAAGCGATGTTTCTCCATGTATAAGATTAAATTTCAATATTTTTAGCTACCCTTCTGAAGATGCCACGGTAAGTTACCCATAGTCTTAGGCCGGACAATCAGTGTTGCTTTTGGGGCAACTCCATCCTGCCGCATTGCAGTAAGGCTGTAAATACTTCAGCCGCGGCTGCCAAAGAGAAATGAAATACGGTCTTTGTTCTACTGCAGAGAGCGCCCAGCAGCGGAATTCTCAAACCTGCATTCTCCGCCCGACAGCAGGTCCGTTTTTATGCACTTTCGTTTACCCGAATTAACACTGTAATTAATATGGCTGAATAACATAGTTGTTGCTATGTGTTTTAAAATATATTGGCATTAGCAAATTACAAGTGTTTGATGAAGAAAAATAAACGACAACCATATACGGGCAGGTAAGTACGGATCGCCGTTCTCCATGCAGTTATCAGTTCTTGTAAAACCCAAGCCAGCACAAATATCCATGCGGGCCCTTGTATCCTCAAAACAGAAACTCGGTTTAAGAGCAGGATAGTCTTCCCTTCACACTATCAGGAGTGATGATGAAGATTACACAAATAAAAAATCGTTACCTAAATAAAAAATAAAATAATGAAGAATCGATATTAGTTTTCATGATTCTCTGTATTTCGCACTGTATACTACAATTGATTAGCGTTAAATGAGTTTACGTTATATTTCCTTTCAAATATCAAATTAAGAGATGACCTAAACGTATGATGCGTTGACTGACAGGATACCGTTGACTCACCAGTTAATGAGGATTGAAGCAGGTAATCCATTTCTTCTCAGCTACAGCTAAGCTTTAAAAGTTCAAATAAATTTTTTAGAAGCGAAAGATCACTCAGGATTCAAATTAATTATAGTAAAGATTAAAATCATTAAAGCACAATCGGTGCATACGACATTCCAAAGGTATGGTGCCCCGCTATTCCTCAATCAATTTTAGAAATGGTAAATTAAAAGAAAAGACAAACATTTGCAGCTTCATGCGCTGTAACGTCGGAATGCGATCACAAAACCGCTTGGGAAATAAGGGAAAGGACTACAAAGAAGTTTCTTCTTCCACATGACCACAGGCATCCAATGACAGGCGGCAGAGCCTCGTAAAATCCTCCATTACGAAGTTGTAAATACTCTTCAAACAGAATGGAATTCAGGCTATACGGTTCCTTTCGGGTTTTGCCCATGTTTGAGGTCATTCCCACTTTCAGCTGAGAAGAATTGGGCGTTATAGGAAAACATGGAGAACCAGATGACAACAGTAAACATTTAAAAAAGAAAACAGGGTTTCTAATTGTCAAATATGTTAGATAGGTATGGCACTGTATGTCAGTGCGTTCTAAAACGAGATAAATAGCCGTCTGTATGAGGAAGACCAAAAGAAATTAATGCATTAGCCAATACACAGCTCGATGCAATGCGTAAAAATACCAAAATACTACGACAGGTAACACTGACGCTAGTCAAAGGCGTAAACCAATGAAATGAAATACTGCTAAAAATCAGGAATTTGAAAAAATGCAATTTCGGTAATTAAAATTGCAACATACGTAACAAAAACTGCCAAAAAGAGTCTTACAAAGCTAAACCATAAATCATTGGTTAGAATTAATAGCAAAATTATTTTAAAACTTGCAGCACTTTTTTAAAATGTGCTTTCGTGCGTATAAATGCAACATCAGAATCCAACAAACTTAAAATTAATGTAGAAAATTATTTCATAAAATAAATTTCGAGTGAAATAATAAAATGTTCAAGAACTATTTATTGTTTACATATTCTTAGTCTATGTTTCAATAACGTAAAATATACAAAAAGAATAAAATAATCATAATGTTTCAAAACATGGCATTGTTATTTTAATTGTTCAAATAAATGTTTCAGTTACAAATGCACAAATACCATTCGAAAATCAAAGACATTAATGAGTCATCCCCGTATGTCGGCAAAACTGTAAAAGATGCTTTCTTAAGCTGTTACATTGTTTTAAACCAGATGTTTTCGCTTAGAAGTAAAAATAAAAGCAAAAAGACCGCAATAATAATAATATTACTGCAACTGATTTATATGCCCGTTTTTGCTATGTTAGATGCGATTTATTGCCCCAGATTACCTTAGTTCACTCTATATACATATACAACTACACAGATTTTTGTAGTTATATCACAGAAGAAAATACCATTAAGATTTATTTACTATAAATCAATGACTCGCCCCCCTCGACATTTTTCTCTGTGTCAAAGTTACCTGTTTCCGTTTTAACATCTGCTTCATCAGTACGTGATGACGGAAATTTGTCTTTGTTGTTTTCTTTTTTCCATTTCATCCTCCTGTTTTGAAACCATATTTTCACCTGTCTTTCTGTCAGAGCCAGTGTATGAGACACTTCGATTCTTCGCTTTCTGGTTAAATAAGGGTTAAAGAGGAATTCCTTCTCGAGTTCCAAGGTTTGGAATCGACTGTAAGTCTGTCTGCCTCTTCTCCTCCCGGGAGCTGGAGAGAAAAAAAAAACACGAAGGCCATTGTTTAAATTCTGTGTTGTTCTTTTATATACATCGTTTGCCTACCAGAATTTATGGCTACATATTTATGAAAATTAAACGTGATTAATCGAGAGAAAACATTCTAAGCTGTATTCAAACATTTAAAACAAGAAAGCTGTCAGCAAATTTAGGAAACGACTGTAAGTCTACACGTGATATGGAAGTCAATTTTATTGCAGTCAACCTTGAGGTCTCATCCAGGGAAACATTTGAGAAGGAGACGAATTGTGATTTAAGCGCTCTGGTTCCTGGCCAGCACTGTTCCCCAACGATTTACAGTCCGCGTATTGTAGCACTTCGGCCTCTGGCTGAGTCGTAAAGAGCGTCTGTCTCTGTAAGTTATCGTATCCGTAAAATTTAGCGCGGTCGCTATGACACGTAATTCCACAAGGATTGTGCTGATAGCCTGCGCTCGGAATGGCTGTGGTCCCGTGATGATAGAATTCCTGGACTTGACCCGGGTGTTGGAAACTGGCGTTGTTGCTGTACACCACCGAATGCCTACTACTAATATCCTGTGAAAAAGGAGAATCGTAGTAGGTTGGGACTATGGTGTCGCCCGGTGTGTACTTGGAGTAGAAGGGATTAACAAAATAGGAGCTCATTTGTGCGGTTAGATTCTTGCTGAAATAAAAAGCGATGTGTTTTGATTGAAGATTTCTGTCATCCAGCAGTCTATAACATACTTAGGGTGCTTTCCGAATTCCAGCTGACAGGGAGCATTTGTGTGCAACAGAACCTCGGGGCTGTTTCCTTTTGATCACATAGCAGAATGAAATCACGACCTGGCTGGAAAATAGTTGCTTCGTTTTTCATTTACCGATCCTCAGGCAAACAAACAGCCCCCTCAGTGACCTGAATATATATTTGTTTCACAAAATCTGGGACCGACGAGATTCAATTTCAGATAAATGAGGAATTAATATTTTAACTGAACGTCGGTATTATAATGTATATAGCGAAAGACCCGAAGCACGCTTAAGAAAATCTGACAGAAGGCAATATTAATAATTTCGAAGAAAACAAAAAAATAAATGGAAATTCAGCGGGGTTTTTGTTCGAGATCTCTTCGTGAATATGAAAAGACTTTGAAATTACGAAAAACTTATTTTATTATTAATTAATCTAAGCACAGTATTAAATATGCGATAGTGTTTATAACCAATAGAGCAGCAGTACCTTAGCTGGATCTTTGACAGCTCTATGTTTGTTATTTATAATCTGCCTCACTTGAACATCGACGTGGCCAAAAGTGTCTGCTAAATAAGTAAAGGTAAATAGAACTCATAAATGACAAGTGAAACGTTCTTTTTATTGTTAAAGTATGTGCATATATACAATCAGCAATACTGTAAGTTGGATATTAAAAATGCAACCGCATGAAAAAACTAGGCCTCCCTGGTTACAGTGTTACTTGATGTATATTACCAAGTGTTCAAAGAAAAACTCATTAACCTTCAGGCGAGGAAAGGAGCCCGTATACTAAGGTTAATTACAGCTTGATGAAAATCGTGTCCATGAATACGTTTCCTTTTATTTTACCTTTTGGAAAAGTAGTTGCTGAGACGAATAATTTGCACTGTTAAGGACGTAACTTCTACTTAATAGTGGAATATAATAAAATAAAATTAATTTTGTGTATGAGTGTGTATTAAGTTGTAGTGTAATGATTGTCAGCGTGTGTTAACATTATCGTTGCCTTTCTTAAATTGACGCATTAGTATTATTCTTCCATATGGCTTGTTAAAAACAAAGAAACAAGCACTCAAACAAATCGATTGCTGGAAAACCGAATTTCATTTCAGGGACAACGGCGCCACCCTGTGGACGGCGCATCTCACGCTAAATCGTACCAAAATACAATATATGTTTTTTATTTAGAACCGAAATGCGGGAATGGAGCTTATTAACCTGCAAGTTACTGAATTTGAAATCTGTAGAGATATAGATCTATATGCAAGCTTTGATGTGTTCTCTTAACGAGACAGGTAGTGAGTATTTAAGGATGCATTTTCAAAGCTAAATTGTTTTTTCCGTTTATAATATTGAGCTGTCTGTTTTTAAAAATAGATTAAGCACGATATAAAATTCTGTACCTGAAAAAACATTCAATTATCATTTGAGATTAATGCCCAGACTCCTCTAGCACCGAGCCAGTTCAGGTAAGCTACGTGTCAGAATTATAAATCACAACTTTTGGTTCTTTAACTGATTTCCTTTTGGACACACCAGCAATTCACCGATCAGACACCACACAGAAAAGTGAAATTTTTTTCAGCAAAAGACAAAACCTCTAAATAAAAGCCGAGTACAATTCCCCCTACCATAAAGTCATTTAGGCAGCCAGTCTAGTCGTTCCAATGGCTTTATGGGACCTCGTTTCTTCCTGCTCTAAAGTAATTGTAGGTAAAAAAAATTAACAGCAGACTGAGGATCAGCGCAACACCTCTAAAATCATAAATATTGGTTTTGCAAAGCAAAAAAATTACTATGAAAAGTATGTCCAGGCACAATATCGAAACATATCGGATTATTTTAGTGGGTAGTATTTTATGTACAAGTTTTATGTAACCTAAATTCAGCGTATTTCAAGTAAACTTCCAGATGCATAGAACGTCATACTCCCTCTGCATTGGCTTTTTAATCTTCTGTATTGGCTATATACAGATTTACCTAAAAGTTAACTATAATTTTGTAAATAAAATGGTTTCATGGACGAAAAAACCATCAGTTGTGTATCATCTATGACTGCGAATAATAAAATTCAGGTTTATAATTGTTAAATAAATTAACTATTTAGATTAACAAATTAGCTTCACTATATATATTTCTCAATTTATGTGTTGGTGCACAAAAAACTATTAATGAAACGTAAATGAAAATAGACAGAGTACGTTTGTAAAAGTTATAGGAGGTAGGAGACAAAGTGGTCTGTTTGAAAAATGCTGGCACGATGCGCTGCTTCAACACAGCAAAACATCTTTACATTGGCCCGAAATTAAAAATGTTGACATCAAGGTGATTAAATCACCAAATCAACAGCATTTCCTTTAGCTAAAAAAGATGAACAATAAATTTACGTATATATGAAAGTTTATTATTCAAATTATTTGACTGTTGTGTGAATTCGAAAAGTTCAGTGTGCAACACTTATGTCGTAGAAAAACAAGCAAACTGTTTGATTTCCATTTCAGATAGTGATGCACCTGATGAAAGCTGTTCAACTTCACGGCTTAACAGAATCGTATTCCACTTCATACGGCCTCTGTTCATTATTTTCATTTTCATTCTTCTGTTCTGGAACCAAAGTATTCTATGGGTTAAATAATTTGTACGTTATCTAATTGCTGACGACCGTTGGCCAGGTACGTGTTGTTTTTGCAGCTCCAGATTCATTTTTGTGTAGGAAACAATTTATATTTCGTTGATCATGTGTTAATAAAATTACCGATTTGGTCACCTGAAATAGAAAAGTGTTCAATCAATACATTAGACACACACACACACACACACACACACACACACACACAGTTAAATACATGAGCATTACCAACAAAGGGAACGGGATAAAAAGTATACATTTCTGTTATAAATATTCAAAGAAGTTGCATTCCCCCCATTTTAATTAACTAGTGATAGCTTCATTTTATGCGTCTGGTGCGTAAACATCCAAAGGTTGCAAATCAAAACCGATTTCTTTTACTTAGGTTAATTTACATTTAATTACATAGGTCGACTTTTTCAGAAATGCAATGGGTGCTTTATCCTTAATATGTGGCTGTGGTCCACATACTGAGTAACTAAGTATAACTTGGAGTCAGAATCCTCGGTCGTTTTCACGGTGCACGTTCCTGTCCCATAATCCCTACGGCCCGGAAAGAAACCGGAAAAGGAGACGGAGTGGACTCTACCCCGGTCTGGACGTATCTGATGTCGAGATCTGCGATATGAGTCTGGTGAGAACAATCGGTGACACAATAGCTCTGAAGCTGCGGTGGTATGTGGTGGGTGAAGCTGCAGGAAGGAGAAATTAGTATTTTCTTACACACCTGACGTGCTTAAGGCTGCTGATTATGAAGTCTGCGCATTGAGCCCCATTCGCGTCCTCCGCTTGATATTATGATATAGAGTCTACATAATAGATACTAAGCATACCAAACATTTAACTCCTTCTTAATCGTATAAAAAGTAGCAATCGTATTATATATCTATTTATTTGGCATGCTGCGTTTTCTGGGATTGGTTACATGCGACACGTGATATTTACCGATCCTTTGAATATATACATTTATTTTGGAAAATTAATGTAACGTGACATTCGATGAAAATAGAATTTAGGATTTTATGTTGCATAGCGTAGCGCTGTACTGTACGTGGAATTACCGATTTAATTTCATTTGTAAGTATATATACTGAAACTAAACATTAAATTAAAATAAAGTAGGCCTATATGCACCACAATATGTTACAAAAGTCAACCTAAGGTAGTTTATGATACGAACTCTGTGCTTGTAAAATATTTTACAGTCTCCTCTTTTGCAACCTGCATGTGCTTAAATAAGGGTAAAACTATAGCTATAAAATAAAGAACAACGTTACATCTAACCTTACGTATCAATCTAGATATCAATCTTTGTATCCTGTGAAAAGTAAGCCTGACATCTATTTTTGAACCTGGCACAGTGACTAATTTTTCTGTACATATTATACTTATTAAGAACACCGCCATAATATTTTATGTCTATAAATAAAACTTTTTATAAGGTACGGTTGATTGTACTTTAAAGTGATATTAATAAAACTCACTTTTGGAGTTATAAAGTCTATTGTTAGAGTGATCTATCCATCCATCCAAACATCTATCTGTCTGTCTGTCTAATATTGCCATGTAATATATACTGTATATAAATTGCCATCTGCAGTACTTCTGAATTTTCCGTAATGTAGAATGAATGAAGAAAAAATACAAGTTAAAAAACGGTAAATCTTTGATTGCAATGGTAACATTACCGCACTGTCAGCCATACGCTTATATTTGGGGTAAGTATAGAATCCGTTTCAATCTGCAATTGCACTCTCCATAAACATGCCGCTTGGTTACCGCAAAGGCCGCAGTTTTGTCCGCGTGATAACGTTCGGGCGAAATCATCAGTCAGTTGTGCAATTAACCGTAATATCTGTAACAAGAACAGAGTAATGGTTCAAATTAATTAATTACTGGACGCACATGTTTCAGTTTCGTGCCAGTCTACACTGTACCACTACGCTATACAAGGTACTTCTCCTAAATCTGTATGTAAAACTACATGGATTTTGTCTGAAAAGATCATTAGTAAACCAGATAAGCACAATATATTTCTCACTATAAACAGACTCTTGGCCCAGTCAGATTGAACCCTTTGCATTTACCGTTCATGTCCATTTGTTAAT
This sequence comes from Gymnarchus niloticus, assembly GCA_009936485.2. NCBI lineage: Eukaryota > Metazoa > Chordata > Actinopteri > Osteoglossiformes > Gymnarchidae > Gymnarchus > Gymnarchus niloticus. The sequence goes on along the minus strand of JAACJT020006691.1, from coordinate 27,418 downwards.
TTTAAAGCGTCCAAAGTAGTTCGTTCATTTCTGGTGCATATGAATTAATCAGCCCGTTACTTACACCGTCGTAGTTACTTTGAAAGCTCTTTAAGTTTTACGTATTTCTTCAGATTTATTGAGTTCAACTACAACCATCTTACAATTACTCTATTGCAGAAGATATGTTCCGAAACATGCAGTATAATGTCCCACCCACTTATAAACAGTGCTTAGACGCTTTTAAGGCTTTAAAGACGACAATAATGTGAATGGTCTGATCATGCAGCGTTTTACTAATTCTGTAAAATGAAATACGGTTGTAAATCCAGAAACATATAAGTCGAGTTTGAAGCCCATTTAATATTACCGTATTGAACCTAGGAAATGCCATGAGTGTTTCAATAATTTATTGTACTTGTAAACGATTTAACTCCAAATATATATGAGGTCATATATATCATGATCTGCTTGTTTAAACAATTGTGAAAACAGTGTAGATAGTGTAGAGTAAGCTATGAAGCAGCAAATGAGTATCAAAGAACCCGAAAGAGGAAATGAAAATTAAATCATATGTAAAAACGTCCCGATTACGTGATGAAAGATAAAGGAGAACACAAATTCTATGTTTATGGTTCATTTTCTTCAGGCTCATTCGGCGGTTGTTGAAACCGGATCTTGATCACTTCACACTCTTACAGATCTCTAGACGGCGCTCTCGAGTCAGGTGCATATAGAACAAAAAACAATTTTCTGACTTCAGCGTCTGATGCTTAGAGTATGGACATCTCTTTTTTCTTTTATTTTTTGCTGTCAGCCAGCTACTCGTCGCGCTGGTGTTTTTTATTTTTACTTTATTTTATTTTTTTTATTTTGTGAGTATAAGTTTAGAAAGGAAACAAATGGAGATGCGTTCTCTAATTAACTGTAAGTTAGATTTTAAAAGTCGAATTAAAATCATTTACAGATCTTAAATATATGAAGTGTCAAATACACCTTTGGTATTAAAATCCATATCACACAACAAACTGTATAGAGTTCAGCCTACATGTTAAAATATGTATAGACCTATAGCCAATACAGAACATTAAAAATCCACTGCAGTCGGAGCATGAAGTTCTATGCATCTGTAATGATTCACAAATAACGAAACCACACTGTTCACATTGGGGTATACACTACACTACGCAAATGTCTGAATGCGAACAATGAAAATTATGCGACACCCGCGCCGCAATTATCACGGTTTTTGCGTCATCTTTTAGAAATCTAATTTCATTAGTGTATGATCACAAAAAGAAACTGATTGTTGCATTTATACAATTATCAGTATACTCGTATAAATACATGCGCGCACATCTTTAAGATTTGCACATTATGGTCAAGTAATTGAATGTAATGGAAATGCAGTGAAATACTATTTTAAGAGTAATGTACACCAGTCGATTGTCATGGAAAGAGCAACATATGAATTACCCCCCACAACTGCACACATTTCAAAATATGGCGCTGAGTAATTTGTAAATACCCAGATACTCAGACAAACACCGGTGGCGTTTCAGGGGATGACCGGAAGACAATCCCCTGTAAAGTGTTTTACTGCAGCTTCAACAGGACTCTCGTTAAACATTACGGCTCCGGAACTGTTTGCGTTTTATATCTGTGTTTATGATGCCCGAGCGTTCTGGTTAAACCGCTCCACCATGAATCCGTTTGTTGTACTCACCTTTCGCATTCTTCTGAGGGAATCTGGCTGTAGGCTGATGCCTCAGAAGAACATCTTTAATCGTCGACTTTCTGTTAACACTGGCTTCCACCCGGGATTGCTGCCACGGTCATTTCTCGCTTTGTTATCTGTATTTTTCTCCACGTAGACTAGAGGATACAGCTACTGTTTCGACGTTACTCTCTTCAGTTGTGGGATTGGATTTGGACTCGTTTCTTGGCAATCACCTTGATTTATCGTAGAAGTCGGAAATTGCCAGGAATAAGGATTGTAGGTTCATCAACCGAAAACGTTTCAGAAATTACATTAGAATACCTTGGGATGTCGCGTGAGCTGACCTTTGCATGCTATCTTGCTCTTCTGAGTACATACAACAATGGTTTTCCACTTTTATGTTTGGTGAAAACATGGATGGCACAGAAGAGCAGTGCTGTATTGTGTACAAACTGCTCGGTTCTATCCAGCTATCAGCTTGATACCCAGACGAATGGACATTAATACTCATATTTTGGTGGGTAATTTCACTTCTCGTACCTAACAATAGTAAGTGTTCAAATCTGTATTCCATAAGTTGCCCTGTCTGCACTGTATTGCGTGTACATGTTTCTAGTGCTGGGACGGAAGATCTTATTTCCACAGGCATTCGTCAGGGAGTCTAAAAACGTATTCGCCCCTGGACAGCTGTTTGGGAAGGACATTTTTTTTCAGTTTTAAAGATGAACGATCTTCGTAGAGCGACATATCGAGGAGAACAAGTCGTAATTCCTCAGGAGCGTTCTACGACACCACGTGACGACCGGACCAATGAAATTTAAAAATGGCCCTTGAGTCTCGGCCTGTTCTACCTTCTTCTTGGGTCACTTCTTAGCGCGATTGTAGATCTTAGATGGGGTAGACAGCGACACCTACAACACGGACTTTGAATTATTTGTAAGTGGCCAGTTTGGGCACGTATGTTGTCAATTTGGAATAAACTCAAACTTTACAGCATTGTATGCAATATGTGTGATTCTGTTTTATGTTACACTTTCAGCGAATCGTCCACTTAATGGATGAAATTTAAGGCAGGCTACCTAAGTAACACGATTACTGTAATGTAAACACATTGTATGTACGGTATTTTTCCCCAGTAAAAACGGTGCAATTTGGAATACACCGCTTGAACTGTTCTTGTACAAACATGCATTTATTATATTAAAGTGATCCCAGCAATATCTGCTATTTTTCCTGCCATATATATATATAGTAGGAAAAATATATCGTATATATATTATCTATATATGTATAAAGATTAATAAGTGCATTTGCACTGGACGTTTAGAGTACTCAGTGTTGTTTGATCGGCAAAGGGGCTGAGAGATTTCTCAATTGGTTCACTGGTGTTTTTGGTTGTTTTCAGACTTTTAGCCTTCTTGTTAAAAATCAGTACTTAGTCTTTATAAACGATTTAAGACATAATAATGCGATAGAACATGTAATATTCCTAGAATGATCGAATGATCGCACCTTCTGTTTTAATGTTATTATTAGTGGCATATACTGACCGTAAGCAAACATGTTTGCAAGCAAATTTGCGTGATTTTTAATATATAAAGCCATTGAACATTGAAAATAAAATAAATGAAATTTACGGATACTATAATTGCCACTATGATTTGTTGCTGTACTGAGGAAAATTCTCAAAATTCTGACAGTAATTGTTAACTGCTATTGTCTGGCGTCGCGAATGCCTTACATATTTGTGCTTTCTGTGTGAAACCATCAGCAGTTAAATTCAGTAGGGCTAACTCCATAACCATACTGATATTATAGTATGTGACATTTCTATGTTCTTTCCAAAAGTATTTGACTAAATTGTAGCTTAATTAAATTATTACTTTTACCGATTCCACGAGTCTGTGTAAAGCGAAACCACTGCGATTTAAAATCTCCGTGACAATAGCATATAAACATAAATATATATAGGAAATGATACACATTTTATACGTGTGCACACAAATATATAAATTGTAGAAAACTAATGTTTTCCCAGGAAATAGTTATAAGTTCAGGTAAAACACACCTTCTATTATAACATATTTTACGTTCTTGAACAGTCAAATAAAAAGTACCATGTGCCTTATTTTCAAGAGTAAACATATCACGACATGCTGTGCAATTGGTGAGCAGGGAGATACATGCTGACTGGTTCACTCGTGCTTTTAGCAGATCTTTAAAACTTATTCCTTGGTGCAAATCAGTATGAAAGTACAGCGGAAGGCATCGTGATCAAAGCAAAGGGCATAACGATTAATGAAATGGAATTATTTTATATTGGCTGCTAATAACGGGAATACAATGTGCAAAATCCAAAATAACCATTCTCCTTATAATTAGAGGTAAAGACGTGAAATTATATATACACATTTTTTTCTGTTTCATTTGTAAGCGATCTTCTAACGAATCACGCTGTTGTTCCGTTTTGTTCAGCTCCTAGTAAATCAATTTTGAAAAAGAAAACTACGAAGTACACACCATAAAAATATACACCATAAAATACTTATCTGCTTTTACTACTTGTAATTTTAATTATTGTGCCTAAGATAACAATAAATGTTATATGAGTAGCACTTTTTATTCGCTGTTCTAATCCTGGAAAGACTTACACAAATATTACAATACCTGTGTATCCCTAAAATAGATTCGGGTACAGTAGACACCCATTAAAATGCTAAACAAAACGTGCACACATTTGAGAGAATTGGAGTTTAGTAAAAACTGCGTGCATACGAACCAGAACAATGAGAATAGTAATGAATTTGAATTTTTGAAAGGTTTCTCGAAAAGCAAAAATTAAAGACATTTCGATTATATCAATCCGTAAAATAGGCATTAAACGATGTTCGGAGAATAGCACTATATTAAGCCCGAGGTGCAAATTTTATAACAATAATACAACTGTTTCGCGTATGTAGGCCTATTGTAGTACCTATTACTGGAAGTACGCCATCTTCTGGCTACAGGACAAACTAACAATTAAATGAATTAACTGTGGAAAAATCATATATGCAAAAAGGATTAAATGTCAAAATTCAAACACCTGACAAAATGCATAAAGTCAATATAAAATCTTTTTAATGCATATACAACATCAGCTTTTATTACGCAAAAAAGTGCATCTAGAAGTGTGTGAAAAATTGCCATTCTTTCATTCATTCTTTCTCAATGACCTTACATAGTATTTTAGCAAGACTGTTATTAATTTAATTTCCTTTTTTCTGTCTAGGCTGCTTAGCCGTTTTTGAAGTCTGAGTTTTGACCTTCATTTAGATTAATTTGCTTTAGTGGTGTCGTTTCTGTTGTTGTTCCGTTGTGTGAAACAGCTGGCACTTTGACAAAATAGGCCGAGCGAACACCGAAAATACCATGACCTATTCTGTCGTTCAGTGTCAAATTCTAAAGCTGCATTTAATTCCAGGTCACATGAAAAATCATTCTGATTTATACAAAGGAAAGTAAATCTTACTTAATTTTTCTTGTCTTGCAAAGATATGCAGCATGTATTTACGTATACTTCACTCTGCAGGGCGATCTGAATTGTACAAACTCCATCCTAATACAAGGTGTAATGAAGGTCATACTGCGCTGCCTGATATTTTACGTGTTTTATACTTTTAATTAAATCTAACTGAACCAACATTGAAGTCAAAGTTGTGTATTATTATTAATTTCGTTTTTAAATGGCCCCATGCATGCAAAACAGAACAACTTGAATTATTTGCCGCCCTATTGAATAATTTTATTTATAGAAAACCATGTCAAAATATAACATCTTACATTTTGGTCTGTAGATATGAGAATATAAATGACAAGTAAAGGTTTTCACTTTGTTGTAGACGGTTTTCATTTCTGAAATGCACTGATGTGCGGCCATGTTGGAACCCGCTGATTCGGGGCAGATTCTTTTCAGAAATCGCAACACAGAACAGCCAAAAGGTGCCTATACTTATTCAAAAAGGTGAAAGGGGGGCGACCTTGACATTATCGAAGTTCAAAGGTAAAATTTTAAAACACTTTATGTAACCAGGTGTTAAGGAAATTCAATATAAACTCACATTAACAATATTATATTCCCATCTCTTTGTCTGGACAGCATTCTACCGTATTACTTTAAGAGTAAAGCAAACGTCGTGAAATTGACGTCATATTTTAATAACTGTATCATCAATATCAACATTTAAATTGAGTATTCTTTTATTTCTCAGACAAACTTGACCACATAAACGGTAGTCCATTTGCAACGCTTTCTTGCACTCCAAGCTGCGAGTGGAGCAACTTGAAGGTTTAATAGTCCCAATTAGACATTTACAGCTAGTTTTTACTTTGTCGTCTAGACGATTCAAGGTTTGGAAAGTAGCTTTACTATCTGGCGACGTGAATGAAAGAGAACCCGAATATGGGCCTATACTCTGAATCTTTAGGGGCAGCCCATATACGAGAGTGGAATCGCTGGCGATTCACAATGGTGAATCAGAGCTGTCGCGTGATGTCTCTCCTTAGTCCACTACTTAATTGTGTTGTTGCGGTCTGAGAAACTTTCGATTTTGTACTAAAAACCGAAAGCTATTCAATATTACTCTGTGGTTACCCCAGTATTATTGATTTAATTCCCACAAATGATGAAACCCTGCATCCCTTTCTCTCATCCTTGTAACCATATGCGTGTGTCTGTGCTTCCATCCGTGTCGGTATCTGCGTGTGAAATGGTCTCCAGTTCTAGGTTGCTGGAAATAAACTAAACTGCAAAACTGCATCAATAATGTTTTCCTTTAATTCGACAGTTTCATACAGCACATGCGTCTAAGAAATAAATGCATACATTATTCAAGTAGAAAATGATATACTGATTATTGTAATCAGTTTTTTGTTGCGTACTGCAATACTGCTTATGAATCCATCAAAAATAAAGAAAATGAAATAAATAAAAATATGTATACGCATCATTTACACTTTTGTGACATAAACACGCAAGACTGGATGTAGTTGCTACGATGATGTCCCACGATTTCCATTTTGTTCTTATTCTGATTATTCATTACGGATATTAAATAATATTATAATGAACTAATAGCTCTTGCGGTAAAAGTCGGCCGTAATACCTCAAGACTTGCATAGGTAATACAATCAAGCCAGTTGATTTTTCCAAGTGTTCAGCATAGCTTGCGGTATAGCGTGGAAATTCCATTCCACTGGTGAGGTCGTCGATTTAATATGGGCATTTTTGTAAAACTTGAATGTCAGAACAAGGGGTTCCCAGTAAAATACTGAAGCCGGTCCCTGTTAATTTTTTTCTCTTTCATTCTTCGGTTTTGGAACCAAATTTTCACTTGTCGATCAGTTAGATTTAACATTCTTGATAGATGCAGCCGCTTCTCCTTGTTTATGTACACATTGAAAAAGAATTCCCTTTCAAGTTCTCGGATCTGGTATTTGGTGTAGGGGCATCTCTTCTTTCTTGCTTTTGAGGGACCTAGGGGATAATATACATTATTAATAAATGTGATGTAACATGAATGGGGACATGCATTTCTATCCTGTGTCGTTATCGCATTAATTTAAGTTTAATTATAGGGCGTACATAGCCCATTATAATTCATTGGTAAAAAATCGATGAGCACTAGAACTCGCCCACCTTATATACACACCTAAATATAGGCACGCGCAAATACAAGATTTGTACGGAGCGCCCGGTTTACTAGACTTCAGAGACTTATATAATATCACCAAATGCAAACGGCCATCAGATATTGCTCAGTGGCCGTAGAAGCCTCTCCAAAAACGATTAGCTACATGGGCCCACCGGAAATACCCCCATAAACGCGACATATTATGTATAAATATAGCCTATTTCTGTATAATACTTACTAAAACCACACCATACAAGAATTCGATGTAAATTTATTTTCTATTGTAATATAGGGCGTGCATCAAATAGCGGCTCTGTATATCTCACATAGACAATCAGAGACATATATAAACTTGAGGTTCTGCCGAAGCTCACTTAAACTGTTTTTCCATCGTAAATATTTTACGGTTGCAAACCACGTCTTACAGGTATATAAAATCTCTGCATGCTTATAAAGCAACACATAAAATCAACCCGACAGAAAAAGGGTACGTGTATCCTAACCCCATTTAGTGTTTATACTCACTGGAGGCACTATTCCTCTCTTCCGCGCAGTTTGATGAGGAAGATTCTTCTGTGTTTTCATCGGGAGCTTTCTTCTCTTTTTCCGAAACGTTTGATGACGGTTTCGTAATTGCAGTTTTTCCGATCGGGCTGGAATCGGTCTTTTCTTTTGTGTGATTTACGTTAGATTTCTGAGCTTTGGCGTTTGCTGTCTCAAAGAACTGATCAAATCCTTGAGGCAGGATCCCATTTCTACCAACGTTGCTGAAGAGATTACACGACGGGTTTGTCCCAGTATGGTGACCGTATACTGAGTCATTTTTGAATACCATTTCCGTTCTGCTCGATGACTGGATTAAATCACGATGCATTATCTCGTCTGTTGAATAGTAAGACGTATAATTACCCCTGTAGTGCCATTTGCGGTGGTGATCCAGTCCATAGTCTCTGAAAGCACCTTCTCGAACAGGTTGGACTTGAGCTATGTTTGACGAATATGGAAAATTCACTTGACATGAAGTAGTTTGAGGTAAAAAAGACGAGACAGGTGAAAAATCGGGGGTCGATACATAATATGTGCAACTCGGCAAATACATGTTTGACGCACAGTTGCTACGGTCATCATACTCCGTCATGTCTTCTTTTGGCGAATGCAAGAACGAAACGCAACTGAGTGAGTTAAACTTTATCTATCTATGCCACTATAGGCGCATGGACCAGACCCGTGAGGGGGAAAAATCGGAAACGTAGGCTGACGTGCAATTCATCTTGATCGATTCTTGAGGTAATTGTGTCATGTGATCCGCTAAAAAAATTACCATATATCAATATCAGTCATTTAGCACTATCTTGAGCAACTCCTTGGTGCACATGCAAGTCTGTTGATTGGCTGCCTGGTTTTTGTAGAAACCCAATGTAAAGCTTACTCTACTCCACCACGGATTAGACATTAGTAAACAATCCCTGAAACATCAAATCGAAGCCACTCTGGGCGGATAACAATTGCAAACCTTATTCCTTGGTGTATGTGTTAAGATACATGTTTTTAAAATCTGTCTGATAAATAACCATACATATTTTAAACCTATTTTAACATACTTTTGAGGATTTCAGGTGCATTTTTACACTTATCTGTTGGACAGTCGATTAAGGGCTTTGTAATATATTTTATATATGAATTTAATGTAATACTTTGAATATATGTAGTTTTCCCTACCATGTCAGGACCAACTGTAAAAATCAACAATCACGCATACACACCAGCACAGCGCCCGAGGGCACACTCACGCACACACACACACACACACACACACACACACACACACACACACACACACACACACACAACATACACCCGTTAGTGCAGTTCGCCAAATCTCTGCCACTAGAGAAACTGACAATATTGTAAAAAAAAATTAAATTAAATGTATCTATTTCCTATAAAGCAGACTCAAGGCCTTTATTCTCTCTATCTGACATATCGTGGCACAGCGGAATTATGCTAAAAATCTTTGGAATAATCCACGCTAACATATTGTCTGATATTTAACGGCAAAATATCGGTGCAGAAATTGATTTCGTTTAACTCGACATCGAAAAGATGAATTACCAACCATACTAAGTCAAAAAGCAACGCTGTTCCTTTTGTTTTCTACATCAATTTTAATGTTGAACTGAGTAAAAGTGATATAATACAATTACATACCATGAAATAAACGTGGTGAGTAGTTGTATAAACTTAGTTCTGCCATTTCGTTTAAATGAAATTGATTAATTAGCTGAATAAATTGAATAACATAATTTCTGACCGGTATCACATAAACTAAATCCCTATTTGCAATCATCAGTCTTACCGCGCTCTAGATCGACGGTAGAAGCTGAAGGCCGGGATAGCTCAGAAGAAGTGGCTGGGGCACTGATTCACACACTGCCAAGTATACAAAGGGTCCCCTCTGCTTTTGAACGTCAATGTCTCAGATAATATGCGCCCAGAAATGGTCTGTAACCGTCAGGACTCTGGTCATTTTATTGCTCAGACAACAGGAAACATCCTGGCTTTGGTGTGGAGTGGGTAATTTCACTGGGGAAAGGGGTTTCTTATACCAGAGAAGCGTAGACACTTTTACCTGAAAGATACAAATGGAGCAACTCTCGAATTTACACGTTTATAATGGTATTTGCAAAATGAAGTTTTATTTCCTAAACTCCCTAAAATCCTGGAAAACCGAAATGGCATGCATGGGGATTTTGCCCATGCATGACTAAGCAATGTATAGCTGTAAGGTTTTTAGTAAATTAAAAATTGTGCTCCTTAACGCTGGCCATCTTAATTAAATACCCCGAAGGATGAACTTGCCTTTTTAGCCACGTGGTTTATTTTCGGTTATATTTAAGTTTGCACAAAATATAATTGAAACGTAACAGTCAGATCGACAGTAATAATTTGCAGAAAGTAAATTCTGTGAAATTTGCGAATTATTCAATAATTCGAGAAATGAAATATTTTTAATTTTACAGAGATTCACAGTGCACAAGAAAGGTCAAAGAATAAAGGCTATACATGTAACAGCGAAAATAGCAAAAAGAAGCGCGCGACCTACTGTGATCACGGGTATAAATAAATTAATAAAAAGTTTGGTTCTGAGGAATGTTGATGAATTAATCGCTTTCTTATTACTGCTATAATTGGTGCGCCTCCACTTATACATGTGAGGCATTATATATATGTACATTATATATATAATGCATATATACCAATACACCAATATATATACATTAACAAGTTCTCGCAGATCTGAAGGTCCAATAGCATAACTCAGGCCACGGCTAGTTTCACCTGTGGCCGAGGCCTCTGTATTTCTACAGCCATCAATGAGGTCATATGTACCCAGCCGCAGTATACTGGATTCATTTTTCGAATATTGTGGTTAATTTTTTTGCTTTTGCAATGTAAGATGAGACCTTGACCTTAATTGTCATGGGGCCTTCCATGTTTAGTGGAGACTGATAGTCTTCATTCACGAGGGTGGGCAAAATACTTCCCTGTGAGTCTGGACAAAAAAGAACTTTCCATCAAAGCATAGTAAAAAGGTGGAGATTAAAGGAAATACAGAGAAACCAAATCCAAATATTTTCAGTGGTCTGATTCCTTAACTTTTTACAGAGTACCTTAAATCTGGTGAAATGCTTAATTCCTGCTGGTTTTAAATGTATTCATTATATCGTGTTATATTAATATATATTTGTTATCTTTCTACAGCATATTGAATTTTTTCTTCAGCTTGAGCGAACGGTTAATGATTGTAATGGAAAAAAACTTTCTTTGTTAATAAGTTGTTTACAGTCACGGTTGTTTGTACAGAGCAGCGTCCACAGCCATTCTGGTCGAAATGCTTTTTCTGAAGATATGAGAAGTAAATACCCGTGGGGTCTGCACGGCTAATAATACAGGAGTTGTCTAAACAAAAAACAGAACCGAACTGGATGCATATTGTCTTAAAAGATTTTTCCAGAAAATGTGAAAGCATATTTAATTTGCTATTTTGACGTTTAGTAAAATGTTGGATCATGCAACATATTGGGTTAAAGCATGAAAAGGAACTTTCTAACATTATGGTGGCCCTGTTCAAGTTCAAATTTCGTTATTTTTTTCTTTTTTTATTTTGCATTTATTTAATCATTCGTGGCTAAAAAGATAAAAGTGCTGTATAGGCACCAAAAAATACATTGTATAAAAACTAGGGCTTGGATATGTCATGAAGGTCATTCTCCTAATAATTTAAAAAGCGGCTTATCGTAATGATAATTCTATATTCAAATTGTTCAAAATGTTGAAAGGTATTGTTGATTCATTACACTGAAAAAGTCGTTAAAGCAGGCATTCTCACAGGCATAGACAATATCTTTTCAAAATATTTTACACTCTCTCGTTTCAGGCACTTATTCCTAAAGGCATTTACAGATACATCGTTTTGCAGATTCAGCGCTGCCGCATAATAAGACCAGGGGGTATATTTTTCTTTAGTGTTTGTTTTATAATTTTTTATAATTGTTATTGATAGATGTGTAAGGGAACTACTTATATAACTATTGACAATCAATTTGAAGAAATATTCAGAAAACAGGCACGGGAAAGAAAAAATGAATGTTACGCGAAATAAAATTCTGAAAGTTTTTTTTATCAAACAGGCAAATTGTAAAACAAAATAGATTTCTGTCATTTACTACATTCGAATTGAAATATTCATGCGCAAGTTTATGTATGATAAATATTCACTTAAAAAATTAACTGTATATTTTGCGCAATTGCATTTTTCATAGGCATACCACGAAAATAAAACACTCGTAAACATAAACGTATATCTTAAAGGTGTACGCCGAACGCTATTGAGTCAGATAACATCCCATAATTTTTTTCGTTTGCGTTGGAAAGCGGTACGGTTTTCCAGTCACTCCTGAGTAAGTGTATTCGCAAATCACATAAAAATGACAAAAATGTAACGAATTCTATTCGCCATATGATACTTTTAGATGCAATTATTTTACGCACAGAGTTGTATTCGTGAAAATGTTACTTTCGGTTTATTGTTTTCATTGTTACAAACTTGAGCTTGGACTCGCCACCCAGTGCTCGATTTCACGTCTGCAGCCAAGCATAAAACAGCGCGTTCCTGACAGCAGAACCATGCAGTAATGAATGTTGAAGTGTTTTTTTTTTTTCTTTTTTTTTTTTAGATTTTGGTGCTAAACCAACATATAGGCAATACAGGTAGTGTGATGCCAATCGTTTTATTTGTAAGCTTTTAAAACTTTTAACTTTTAAAAACAGTTACAGACTGAAAATTTAGCTCGTTATTTGTAGTAAATCCACAGAAATGGTCACACAGCATGCGTGTTGGTGCTTGTAGAGGTCAGTACCACTGACCATGATTCTGGCATGAAACTGTGGTACGCTGAAAACTGAATGGACATCATTGTTGTGATTTTTCGAGGAACCGTCATGCCCTATATACTTATGTCTGCTTCTGCATAAGATTCTAGGAAAGACCTCTGTCTAAACTTGCCGTCTGTCAGTAAACAGTCAACAGCACTGATCCTAGAGTCTATAAACAGGTACGAAACCGTGCGCGCCTTAAGTTGACATGATTACGGACAATGGCACAAAATGTTCATTTAACACAAGAATGTAATATATGCAAATACATTACTGGATTTTTAAATGTAACATTGCATGCTAGCAAATTTTGAGTGATTAACATCCAATATCAATACTCGTGTTCATAATTAGATTAGGAAGAATTCAAAGAAATGGAGTACCACACAAAAGAAATGTTTTTGCAGGATCAACCAATAATGCGTATCAGTAATCGTTTCTTTTTCATCCTCCTGTTCTGAAACCATATTTTTACTTGTTGATTGCTCACATTCAGACGATTAGACAACTTTGTTCCTTTTCTACATATTTATAAATTCGTTGACCAAAAATTCATTCTCTAGTTCAGCCAGCTATCGCTTTGAGTACGGTTTCCGTTTTCTTCTTGATCTCGAGCGTGAACAACTTCTTGGTACAACTGAGGAAAGGAAAAGGACAGAATAATCTTGACAATCTTGAATAGTAAAGAAACCCACGTTTGACAACTTATTGCTAACACAGTCAAGGACGACTCAGACCGACTTTCAGGTTTCATGCTATCAGTCGTTCATTAATTAGCTATTAACTTTAAATTTCAGTTCAAAATTTGAGTTCAGGGACACTAAATGCGTACCATCAGATAGGGCTGCTCTGGTATAAGGGCCTCGGGAAGATTATTGCGTTGTGACGTCTGAATCTATCAGCTTCTTGATGCCTTCAGTAACTGTCCCACTTCTGGAATTTGGTCCAGCTCTAGTAGCAATTGGCTGCCATTCCAAACGAGAAAATTCCTTATTACAGAAATTAAGAGCAAAGCCGTTAATTCCACACGCGCCAATAAAAGGGCACGCATGGCTTCCTGGCTCTTGGGATTTGATATTACCATTTTGATAGTTTGATAGTAATGTTTACTGCGTTCCTGTATATGTTTCTTGTTGGGGTAGCTATATTTTATATTCTGATGTTCTGTCATGTTTAGAAATGTTTGAGAGTCGCTGGTGAAAGCAAGGCTCTGTGACGGAGATGCGCGTGAATTTTGAGTCCATGGAAACAAGAGCACACCTCTCTTGCCGCGCGAATTGATAGGGAACTCGGAAAGCTGAGTTACGTTACCTGGAAAATTAGGGAAATACAAAAAGTCCGGTGAGGGGAAATTCAGCAGAGGACTTAGGTCGAAGTGAAAAGATTGTGATCATACATTTCCAAAGAGTTAACGAAAGTACTACACTTCCACCACCTCTCATAGCTTTTCCTAGAGAATAGAAGGAACGAAATTGACGATTTATTAGGACTTCGTCACGTGACATGTAAAGTGCGCCTTCTAGCCATGCCCTCTTCATTCATTGATCTGCAGATACGGGGAAATTCAAAGTGACTTAAGTCTAAACCTTTAATATGAATTTTGTTCGTGAAAACACAATGGAAAAATTGGAACCATGTTCATGTGTCGAGAGAGGGTATGAAAGTATATAACCCAAATACTAGAATAGAAAAGTCATTTTGCTAAAATAATTTAAAAGCATATTACAAATGCCCTCCAGTGATATAATATGTAATTATCCTAACGTAAAAATATGATTTGGGACAGTTTCAAAAATACACACATAGCTTCGAAGCATACTCCGTACAGTGAAGAATTACACACCTGAAACTACCTGAAACCGTGCCTTGGATGTCAACCAGTCAAAATAACTAAAGTAACAACACTGCTATCTGTTAAATTTTAAAATAAAAAAGTGCTTAAAATAACATAACATTACAACCAGAGAGCTTATCCAGAAATATTTATTAAATTTATATTTAATAATGATTGTAACGGAGCCACGAAATTCAAAGTAGCACAATTGTAAAAATATTCTGAAAACGGTAAATAAATGTGTGAACGTGTGACTTAAAGACATTATTATTTTAAAATTAAAACTCAGATTAATCTTAATTGGAATCGCTGCCAAAATCGATGTTTAACCAGTTTTGAATATATAGGATATATTTTTAAAATTAAATTTATTTGATGAAATAGCATAGTTTGATTGCATTTAATGGCATTTACCTATTGTCTCAATGAAGCCTACATATATGCCTTTTTGGCTAGGAATTTACTAAGAAAATCAAAATATGTCACTCAAAAGACAGGATAGTTATTGTCCTCATATTAAGCATTTTCTTAAGCAAAAATAAAATAAGAATCCAACAAACCGCAAACTATGTATAATACTTGCAGTTTTGATCACTGTCTTTTAACATGCAAGTTAACGAAAATGTGAACTTAAATGCAGTAATTCATATCTCTTAAAATTAATAGTAATTGTATTCATATTAATTTTAAAAGATTGTATTGTATAATTGTAATTGTATCTTGGTATTATTTTGTTGTTGATAATACCGAGAATGCAATTATTAATGATGTGTGTCGATAATACTGAAGATAAAATAATAATGCAAATAAGGCACTGTGACTGTGATTATTCATAACCGATTATTTGCTTTTTAAAAAAAGAAAAGGAAAAAAATCTTTAAAAGCAGTGCAGTCTAACTATCAAATCACGTTATAATTTTGGGTTGGGTTCCTAATTCTTTGACAGCGCCATGGATTGACCTTAATCTGGGGCTTTCCTTTTGCCAGGTCATACGTCTGAATGCTTCTAACTTATAAATAATTGTGTAGCGTGTATTTGTTATGAAGGTCCAAATTCAGAAAAGCAAAATGAATATTGTAAATTACAGAATTTAATAAAACCGTTTAACACGTCATCCTCTTCTATCCTGTAGCCAGGGCAGGGTACCAGGGGTTTCACACAGTATTACATATTCATATTTTGAAATAGGCCTGTATAGTGTGAACTGAGCAATTAGTCTGTTTTCAAAGTATTTTTCGAACTTCAGTTGACACCTTTATGAACATGACAGAATTTTGGTGAAAGAATACGCCACTGATCTCATAAACGGCCGGAAATATGCTGGGAGAGTCGGAAGCGGAAGAATAGACGACATAACACAATAACCTAGGCTCTTCTGTACGCCGGAAAGCTGTATTCAATAAACGTCACATAGTTTTCCTTTAGTGTAAAAACCTTCAAGCAAAATAGAGTTAAATATCTGCAACGTCCCCTATAACGAATAAAGCTAGTTAGGCTCTTCCCATTCGTATCCAGTAGATGGCGAGAAAACTGTGACTCGTATTAACACTGTACTCATATTAACGTCATAGTGAATTCACACGAGGGATCATAAAAGTAAGCATCATTTTAAGTTATATAAAGTTTTAAGTTTATATTTTTATTTTCCTGCAGGGTTTAAAAAGTGTTAAATGTAGCACTGGAAGAATGGAGACCGCAGCTTTAATAAGAAAAATATTAAATTAAATAATATATATATATATCCCAACTGTCGTATTTACAAAGAATAACAAACATACATGTAATTAATTTGCTAACGTTGCTCTTTTTATTATTTCACAAATACTTTTTTCCACTGTTAACTTTTCGAGACTGCTAGTTTTTTTTTTCATTATTAGAAGCCACGTAGATATTTTAACGCGACTACTATTCAGATAATTTCACATTCAGTACTTAAAGCAGTGCAAATTAAAACCATATAAATATATTTCTACATATAAATCATTCTAATTCTATTCTTCGTAAAACGCAAGATTAAATGTTTAAAAATTTTGGAGATAAAACAAAATATATTCCTCGTCGAAAAAGAAATCAGACACCTTTTAAATTTTACAAATCATCTTGTTTTCACAATTAGAGATGGCAAATAACATTATGGGCTAAACATTAAGACAATCATTGACTTTTAAACCGGACTTTTTTCAGGTGTTTCAAAATTTGCTGTACGATTCAAGGTCCTTCAATTATGATATTTTCCTTATCTTTAACCTTTCGGTTCTGAAACCAAATTACAAATTGTCTCTCTGTCAGCCTCGTGAAAGATGCAACTCGCGGCTGTTTATCACTGCTAATCAACTTGCCTTTGACGTATTCTCCTTCAAGTTCGTGTAGTCGTGACGTCGTGTAAGAAACACACTTTATTTCTTTCCTCCCTGCAGAATATATTCACGTTGGGCAGATTCAGTTCGGCATTCCCTGCAGAAACACGGAATAAAGTAAAAAGTAGAAAAAAGGGAGCCAAAGCTGACGAGCGGCGGAAACTTAATCAGGTCTAGGTGCATGTAAGTACAAATTTTAATTATTTAAATAAAATATTTCAATTCATTAACACTTAAAATTCCATATAAAAAACTCAATGCGTGATTCTCCAGGGTCAGGGGTTCGAATCCTCCTGTGTATGCTGGTGAGAGAGTTTGCATATTTTGCGCTGGTTTCCTCCTACGATCCAAAAACACGCGATAGAGGGTTTATTGGTTTCTCTATGTTGTTCTGAGTGTGGTGTCTTCAACGACAGGTGGAGTGACTGAAAGAGAGATATTTATAATTTCACTTTATGTATCGAGGGGAGTGTAATGGTGATTGAAATAGTAGCCTACTTATAAATATTGTCGTTGTTGTTGCTGTCAGCGTTATTATTCTCATCCGATGTGTAATTTTCAAGACGCGGGGATAATATAAATGGCTATATGTGGGCAATTTATTGTTGATTTTTTGACCTTTAACTTCAAATCAAATTTAATTCAATGAGCCTTTATTTTTCATTTTCGATCTTCCTAAGTGTGGAAAAGGCTCCTTTAAGAAATATTGTTAACATCATTGGCTATGTCATTAGCCAATCGAAAGTTGTTATTTCTCCGCCTTCTGCCGTTCAACATGTGCATAAATTAATCGCGCAAGCGTGGTAAAGAACAGATTCTTCGTTTTTTTACATCAGATTCGTTTCTACTTCCAGTATATCGTTGCATTGTGTCTTGGTACTGGAAAGGTCTGAAATATTCACAAATTTTCCGCTTAAATACGCACCTAGCTTTAAGTGTGCAGTTTGCTTTATTAAGGTGGGCTCCATGTCATGTCGGATTTTGCGTTTTCAACGCGACAGCCAAAACTAATTTACTGGGAGTTAACCGTGGCTGTAGAGCCATACGCAAATGTAGTGTATTAATGTCTGAATCGTGACAATCTGTCCTCAGCTGAATACCCCAGTAGCCCTGAAATATAGGAAGCTTTGAATACGTCAAAAAGACGGCCAAATACTATTTGCACTGGGCGGAGGGGATATTGTCTTCCTGTCCGTTAGTTTTCATTTCACGGACACTATTTGTATACGTAAATTTGAATCAATACAATCCAGAGCCTTCGAAACTACTTGTAAAACGAAACCTCGCTCCTACTGTGCGTAGCTTACAAAAGGGAATATTACTGTGCCCGTTTTTTTCAGACCATATTGTAATATTCTGACTACCGGAGTCAATCAGGTGAAATTTCCAAAGTTAAACAAATACGTTTTGACTGCAGACAATTAATAAAGAAATGAATAATGATTATGTTTATTCCTGTTTTTCATGTAGAAACTTGCGTTGATGTCATATTAAAGAGTTCAGTCTTCATCCGTCTTCTTTTTTCTTTGCATGTTTATTTGCTGTCTTTTGCCATTTTGATTTTTTTTGACAAAGAATATTTGTGATTATTTGTTTAGTCCGTTTTCGCCAATACCTACAGGTATGTCTTTTCATTTTAATATTGTTCAATAACGATCATTATTAAGACAGCACTCTGAAATAATTTAGGGTTTTTCTGTCGTTTCAAAAATAAAAATCCCGTTTTGTAACTAGCTACACTTTTAAGCAAAAGTCGCATTTCAATATGCAAAAAAGAGTGGTTTGTGTAACGTGTGCCTTGTGCACATCCTGGGTACCAGCACAGAGATCTAAGACGTTCTTATGCGTCATTTACTTCTGATACTATAAGCTATTGGTGTGGGATGTTAAAATGAATCACGGTGACAAATAGGAAAACCTTTCGATTTTGAAGCTGAATTCAAAATGTATCCCACTTTAAACTTGTAACTGCTTGTCTGAACTGAAGAGGGTAGGAAGTGAAAATGAATGCAAACGTCTCACAGATTGGAAGCTGTATTTTAATATTGACACTGCAGGGTGCATTTTTCTTTTTAGACACAATCTAGCATACTGGATGGATTTAGACTGAAATTTTCCAAAAATAAAACAGATGAAGTGTTAGTTGACGCATTTCTATATCTTTAATTAAAATTTCCAGATTAAAAAAGCGACCATATCCAAACGCAGAGCTTGGCTTTTATTGTCGGAGGGGCAGAGCGAAGACGGGAGCAGCGGGACAGGTTGGAAAAATTCCGGTAATCAACCAGAAACACGATCCACAATCCGTTATCCAAAAACAGCAAAGCCACCAATCCAAAAAACAACCAGGCAGCCAAATCAGAATCGCGATACACGGCAAACTCGTTCGTCGGTGGGGGAAAGCACAGGGTCATATACGGGCACAGTTCAGCTAGAACAAAATAGCACGCTCGGCAAGGGCAGAGCACTCTCAATACCTCGCACCAAACAGACAGGAAACTGGGTTCTTGTAGATCTTGGATAAGATGTTTCAGGTGTTACAGTGCCGGGGAATTGGAACAGGAACTGGTGGGGCGTGTCTGCCTGGTGCTTGGCGTCACAAAAACATTGCTGTATAAAATATTACATGAAGGCCCAATAACAATAATACATTCAAGTTTTCTTATTACATTTATTTTTGTCCTTTTACTAATTTTGCAATTGCTTTTGTCCATAGCAAAGTACAACTGAGAGAGCCCTGTCTTCGGCCTTTGCCGACAGGCCCACTCCTCGTTGACTAACGGTGAGTTTAGGGGGCACCTTTGTAATATACTGTAGCGTCCCTGATCAAACCACGAACCAGACCGTGATGTCGTCCTTCACAGGATGCTTTATTAACAACAGTTATGCACTGCATGGCGAAACAGTGTTAATCGAAGCGCTACTGCTAACTCACACCCAGCTACCAGCAGACTCGAAGAAAAAAGATGAAAAAGAAGAAAACTACCCCCAAAAAATGCTCATTAGCCAATCGTACCCTCCCTTTTTGTGCGTTTAACCCATGCCCCTATTACCCGTAAAACGAAGGAACATATCAGAACACAACATTCTAATATGCAACCTTAGGTCATTACAATACCTTCACAACCACTAGATGGCTGTATTACTTTAAAACCAGAGGAATGGGTTCCTTAGGTTTGATTTGAAGGCGAATTTCTGATACAGCCTTGAGATCTAAAACCGCGGTCTGTCATACAGGTAGGCGATGACCATTTGTTATTGTAAATTAGATCAGTTAAAATCAGCAATTATGTTGTAATTTAGCTGTGGCAATTATATTGGCAAATATTTATGGTCATTAACAGAATTGTTTCTATTTATATGGAGATGAATTCTACAAATTCTGAATCACGTTCAACGGAGGTCCACAGTCTCAGCACAATGATTCTATTAGGGATGGCATATTGATACCAGGATCGATACTTCGATCCTCAAACGGTACTCATCTGGCTTCGATTACTATTTAAAGTTATTGGGTATTGTATCATTTTTTTACTATATAGTGTAGCATGTACAGTGTATCATATTTGTGCTACACTGTGCAGGCTACCCCGTGTCCCAGAATTCCAGGACACACAGTATATCAAAGCGTGAGTAGTAATTTAAGTACATTAAAGTGCCGGTATCTTGCGATGCAGAGGGTGTGTTCTTTAATAGAAACATTCGCTGACTGCAATCTAACCGAGTAGGAAGGTCGGTAGCGAATTTATATTGCTGTACAGGAAAAATAGAATACTTGATAGTTTTTAATATATACGCTTTATATAATCGATATACCATACGATTATATAAACGGCTATATCGATTATTCTGGTATAGATATGCCCATCTTTAAATTCTAAATTCTATCGCTCTTTCTCTCGGATATTTGCGCGGATATTTTCCAATTTTCCGTTCATCATCCATTCATTTGTTTAGCCGCTAAACCAGTATAAGATTGCTGAGTCGTTATATTCCATTCTTTGTTTTTTTAAGATTAGAACACAAAATCTCATTAAATATTTAATCTCCATAGGAGAAATTAGTAACAAGGTATTGTAACTTTATAGAACAGTCACCTATGCCCTTTATAATACGCAGGTTATAACAATATCATAAATCGGTACAATGAGATCATTTAAAAGGATTAGAATGCAGGTACACATCTGGTTTGTGTAAAACAATTATAAGTTGATACCATCGTAGCCAGGGAAAACTAGTGATACAACTTCTATGTTGCCACACCTCTTGATTATGTCATTTCATTATAATACTATTGTTAACAACAATTTAGTTCATAGTCTTTTTAGCATTCACGAAAATGGGAAAGTGAAAATGTAAAAGGTGCGATATTATTTCGTTGTGCACGCTTTATTCAATCAAGTTCAGCTACACAAGTATAAAAAGTCTATTAATTAGCAAAACTATCTACATTTCCCTTTCCTCCGGGTCATGTGAAAAGGCAACGATTGAAAAAATCACTTACACATTTAAGTACAATAATAAGAGTTTATTTCTTTATATATATTCCAAACGAGAGAGGAATGGAAATTGACGATGGTGGAAAAAAATGAATGGAACATCATGGTATGCCTTCATGATGAGGTAAATTATACAGCGCTCTTTGTTTTATTAATAAAGCTGTCAACGGCGTATAAGACCGCCGAATTAATCGAGGAACTACAAACTAGATTTCTCACCGCTCTTTCTCTCGTTCTCTCTTCCGCTCTCTATGTTCAGCGGAGCACATTCTGCGGATATCAGCCTTCCTTTACGAATCTTTTGATAGACTTAATATTTACTTAGAGTGTTATCATTATTATTCAGTAATATACTACAAACAATGAGTGATTATTGAACCAGCATCACTCAATAACTCTGGATGGATCACTGAGCAATAACTTTGATGACATGTCTGACATTAATGAATACATGGGTCATTTTGAGCAATGATTAATTGTTTGTCCACATCGGCATTCTACAACCGGGGTCTGCGCTTAAGGAGACGCGATAATAACAGACCCCAGACAGTGAAAATGGGCAACAGGAAATCATCCACACCGATCGTCAACACTGGTGTCCTGCAAAGCTGCTGCCTCGGCCCTCTGTTCTAGAGCCCATTCACTCACGACTGCGTAGTTCAGCAGGAGGATAACACCATCATCAAGTCTGTGAAAGCCACCACCAAAAATGACCTCATCAACAATGACGAGGAGGCTGCCTACACGAGGGAAGTAAAAGACCTGACTGTATGGTGCCACAAAAACAACCTCTCCCTGAATGTCGCTAAGACCAAAGAAATCACTGTCAACTTTAGGAAGACCAGAGAGCCCCACTGTCCACTAACCATCAACGGCTCTCCCATCGTGACTGTCAGCAGCTTCAAGTTCCTGGGCACACAGATCACTGACTCCCTCTCCTGGTCTCTCAACACCAGCTGCATCCTGAAGAAAGCTCAACAGAGACTATTCTTCCTGGGGAGGCTGAAGAGCTATGGACTTGGAACAAAGACCTTGGTGCACTGCACCATAGAGAGTGTGCTGACAGGATGCATTACAGTGTGAATGGGGAACCTAACCACTCAGGACCTCAAACTGCCGCAAAGCACTGTCCGAACGGCCTCCAAGATCATCAGCACAGACCTACCACACTTCAAGTCCATCAGTCTTTCCCACTGCCAAAAACAGGCTGAGGTGATCATCAGTGAAATCAGCTGCCCAGCTCATTGTCTCTTCACACTCCTACCCTCGGAGAATCGTCACCAGTGCATCATCACCTGCACCATTCACACTACCGCTTCAAGGACAGCTTCTTCCCACAGCCCATCAGGCTGCTGCACAATTGATGACCTACACCCTCTGCCTCTCAATTACACAGGACTGAATAGAACAACTGAATTATACAGAACTGGAATAACTAGCATTGTACTACTTGCACAATTGCCACTACTGCACGTTATAACTCACTAGTTCAGCACACTATTTTTTTTTTACTATTGCCTGTTGTGTGTAATTTTGCACCATCCTGTCTTACGCACTACTCAATGCTTATATGGACTGGAATCTCCCATTACCCTACTATCTGTTTTTTCACTGCATTCTTTGTATTTATTGTCAATCTGTACTATGTGTTTGCGCTTCATGCCCTGTCCCCTCCCCAGCAACTCTGGCAAAAGATTTTCACTGTGTTCTTCGGAACATACTATGTGACAATAAAACTTAAAATTGAATTGGAAGTTACTGGATATTCTCCCTCCAGTTTTTCGGAGTGCGACCTCGGGTAATATTTCAATAAAGCTTGATAATGAAGACAGTTAGAAAAGAGATGTTTTTGTTGGAAAGAAGAATACACAGCCCCGGAGATGGAGTATAAGGATTCTCGATTGGTCAAACTTTGAAAATGCTCAGGTAGGTGATACTGTCATCGTAAGCGTAACTTTATTTGTTCCGCACGTCAGGCTCGGATTAATGCCAGCCAAACGAAGGTTTCAGATGGACAGTTTGTTCAGTACGCACCACCGCAACAGCAATCAAACTTTCCCGGTGCAGATTATGCCTGTGGGAAACTTGATATTAAGAAAACTAATCAATTTGTATCAATAAGCTTCTTCGGATTCAGATATTAATGGCGACGCGAAGGTGGAATACCACAGACACTCACCGACCAAGCCGAGTGTCCACCAGCACAAACTTTACAACGGTAATTCATCACTGTGTGCTGTCGGTCTTCATTTCATTCTGAACCCACGCTCACCTTGCATATTTTTCATTTAATTCTGTTCACGTTATGTATCGCTTTGCATTTAATTAAGGCATAAGTTGTCACACCCCACCAGACCAGTCACGCCCAACACACCATCGTTCCTCCTCCCCAGAGTATTAGCAGCTGTGATCAGTTAGTCAATCGTTTGGTTTCCTTTAAGTTCCCTGCAACTTTCACACCTCAGTGTGAGGTATTGTGTATCATTAGTCACTTACTGAATGTTATTGCTGGATTTTGGATAGTGATGTATGACCCTAGATTGCCTGTTGTGTTTTGCTCCAATTTTGCCTTCTGTCTTGGAATTGTTTGCTGATTGTTCTGATCACCCGGTTTCTGACGATTGTTCTTGTCCCTTGACTTCACTTTTGGATTTCCCCTTTTGCCTGACGACTTCCTGAGCTGCCGAAACAAATAAATGGACCCAGCTGCACTTAAATCACTGATGTAATGAACACTATAGGATTTATTTGTTGTTTGTTGTATTTATTTATGAATATTAGATTTAAGTTGTTTAGCTGATGTTAAGATTTGAAGTCAGGGTTGTTAGAAGAAAAGCATTTAAAGTAAAGTTAATTATACAGTGTTGTCCTTCAATGATGCTGAGAAGCTAACTTATGCTTTTATCAGCCCCAGATTGGATTATTGTAATGCTTTGTTTTCTGGATGTAACTCAGGGTTGTTACATAGACTCCAGCTAGTGCAAAATGCTGCAGCAAGAGTGCTAACTGGAACTTGGAAGTTTGAACATATTAGTCCTGTATTGTTGTTTTTACATTAGCTTCCGGTTAAGGCTCTCACTGACTTTAAAATACTATTACTTACCTATAAGGCTTTGCATGGTTTGGCTCCAGAATACTTGACTGATCTTTTGGTTCCTTACTCCCCCCCGTTTGCTTTGCTCTCAGGGGGTAGGTTATTTATTATTTCCAAGATTGAAAAAAGGTATGTTGGGCTGCAGCACATTCTCCTACAGAGCTCTGGAGCTGTGGAATGGTCTTCCAGCAGCAGTGTGGGAATCTGGCTCACTCTCCATCTTTAAGTCCAGGCTGAAAGCATACCTCTTCAGTCTAGCTTAGAGACCTCAGGTAGCTACTCACTCCCCAACTATAGGCTGAGGTGTAGAGCTGGGTGGGGATCAGTGCTATTGACTCTGGATGAACTGTTCTGCCAGTACTGTCACTCCTGCTTCACATGTACTGTGTATTGTTGGAGTGCTGGTGTTCAAGGATTCCTCATGGCTGTGTCCCCATTGGTCTCTCCCTCATAGTTATGCTGCCATATATAGTTATGCCAGGGCTCTGGTTATTTTATTTGCAATTATTCTGCTGCCTTACATTGTTGGTCTGCTCACACAGTCTTTCCCCTGCACCCCCATTTTTGAAGTGCTTCCCTTGGAGGCTCGCATTCAAGAGATACCTGTATCATCTGCTGGCCTACCACACCCACCCTTCACTTCAGCTGTCACACTGACTGGCTTGCTGCCTACTGAACCTGCTCTGATCACTGGACTGTAACCTACAATACCCTGTTGTCCTCCTGACTGTTACAACTTTGTTCTTATTTGTATTAATTAATTTTTCCTGCCCCGTGCTGGCCAGAGGAGGATGGGCTTCCCGCTTGAGTCTGGTTCCTCCCAAGGTTTCTTCCTTCTGAGGGAGTTTTTCCTTGCCACTGTCGCCTTTGGCTTACTCTCTGGGGCCTCTGCTCCCAGGACTATGTAAAGCGCTTTGTGACAGTGCTTCTTGTTAAAGGCGCTATATAAATAAAATTGAATTGAATAGTGACAAAAGCAGCTTGTGCTGATAAAATATGTTCGACTTTCTATATTGTATCGCTTTTGCAAGATTTCTAATGGCATTTCCTGAACCTAAACCACTTCGTTCCCATGTACACATAAACGGCTCCAACGGAACAGGGGTTATATGCCGAAAAAAGCACCCCTGCCGTAGAATGCATCCCTTTCTCCAATGCGCGCACCGCTGAAAACAGCAATTATCCTGTGAAATTACCGATTCTTTTTATGTAAACTCATTCAGCGTTTGTAATATATCATGCGACATTGTATTTTGTTAAAATACAGATAGGCCTATACAACAAACTAAGAAGTGAAAATAGATCGCGATTCTGAAAACGGTTTGTTACCCACTGCTTAGGCTATCAAATTTATTAGTTCAAAACAACGGATATGAATTTAGGGAATTTGGCAAAATAACTCGTTACACTATTGGTGGGTATCAGATGCACAGTAACGCTGTTCTTGTGTTCAGGAAGAAAAAGATACATTTGTTGCTCGATCTTTTAAAATCGTCTGGGTAAAAATAATTATTACACCACACAACTTCGATGACACCTATTTGTCTCTACATTGTATTAAATACAGTGCGTGCTTGATGCTGTGGTCAGTACAACTATAATGACAAAGGGGATACGGGGCTGCATTTTTAAGGTATTTGCCAGTAAATGCAAGGCAGCTCGTAACACTGTAATACAAACGATAAAAAGCACTTGATGATGGAAGCGGCAGAAATGCAAAATTAATTTGGTTTTCTGTGGTGAAATACTGATGGGTACTATTGCATTTACCTCATTCTACTACACATTTCTGTTTTTTTATATATATATTTTAAACTACATGCATTTTTATTATAGTACATATAGGCACATTGACTATCTAAACAGTGGTTTTATAATTTTAGTCTCTTAAGTACTTAGAATAAGTTTTAATTTTATTACTCTTTAATGCGTTTTTCTTATGTCTTGTGCAGTTGTAACACAATTTCCTCCGGGATCAGTAAAGTTATTCTGATTGATAGAATTTAAATTCAATTCAGTTTTGTGTATATAAGTATAATATATCATAATATATCCAATAAATATTCCACAGCAGAATATATATATATTCCCGTCGTTTCTGTGCACCAACGTTTTTTTGTTGAATGTTCTCTCGTAAGATATTTAAGTGATTTTTTCCCCCCCACAATTTAGGGTTGTTTATATATTGAACACTGGCTTAAATGATTGAAAAAGGCATGGCTGTCACGCGGTTGTTAACTGTTAGCACAGAAGATTGAGCAAGTTTACTCATCCAAAATATATTTTTCGTTTTTGGCCACATTACTTGTTTTATGGTAACCACTCTGCAATGCAAATGTTTAATGTTATTCGGTTGTGTTCATTAAATAGAAAATGAAAATATATTTCTTGTTTTAAACGTTTGTAGTTGAAAAAAATATATATATATATTTACTTCAGTGAAAATCATTTATCCTATATTAACGTGCTTGGCGGTTTAAGTGAAGTCTATACATACGGAGAACAATAGCAAAATAAATTCCTATCCGACATTTACGTGCTTATGCTATTTTAGCTCTATATATAAATAGATAGAAGCTCGCACGGTTTTCCTAATGAGCGCATACCTTTATCTGATGTCATAATCACAGTAAAAGGAAAACACAGGCGGAGTTGGGTTCAGTTGTGTCTAGGCGTTCAACAAATAGGTATCATGCCAAAATCTCACAAAGTTTGGCATTAATGAAAACGAATCTATTAAATTTTTTTTAATTCAATTTTATTTATATAGCGCTTTTAACACGAAGCACTGTCACAAAGCGCTTTACATAGTCCCGGGCCCACAGT